>JARKHS020027227.1:67500-167500 GCA_030143305.2 Amblyomma americanum | reverse complement strand
ACTGACGCACAGAGAATACCAGTGGTTGCAACAAAGACGTGGTAGGAATTCCTATTACAGAAAACCCGACTGACCCCAAAAAAAAATGTGAGAGAGCGAGATCTCCTGGAACGCAGTCTCGAGGCGATTTTGGGCAATAAAAGCGCGGCATAACAAAAACAGCGCTCTGGGTGAAAAAAACAAAAACGTCTCCTTCTAAGGAGCGCAAAGAATGCGCATGTTTCCCACAAGTTCGTGAGAAAGGCCTGTAAAAGTGGCGCAGTAATTTTATTGCGCAGGTGCTGCTAGTATTCCAGAATACCGATAATTACACCTATACGCAAACATTCCTTAGTTATCGCTTGTTGCATCTGTTCCCTGACACACAGCTTTCAGCCTCAAGCAAAGTGTTGCTACTTAGGAGAAAAGATTCTTCAAGAATGTGTATCAGTAGAAATAAACCAGGAGCGAATGGAATCTCAGCGACTGCCCGAGGCGAAAGAGTCAAAGTCCCCGACGAAATGCGGAAGTTGGGTAACGTTCACTGAAGGTACACGAAAGAATGCAGAGGTCAGGTTAGAATCTGTTGTTCCCGTCAATTCAAAAAGCACTTGAAGGAACGTTTTAAAAGCATCGGCTTAGCAGTGCGCTAACGTATCTTATGTAACGAATGGCGAGATAAAGTTTTTTTTTTAAATTGAAAATTCATTTTTTTATCTACTGTTTAACGACAAAGCGACTCGAAAACTGCCACATTTTTTGTGGGCATATGCTGAAAGTGCTTTACCACCGTGCTTCTAGAATGAAATTGCCACATGACCTAATCTGCTAGGTGGCTTTTATTTCTGGTCTCTACTGGCGAATCAAGAATCATCCAAGTCAAGCATGAGAGATTCAACTGTAGGAGATACAGGCTGGAAAGACAATGTTGCCACTTAGTGATGGCGGCAGTCCGCCGGTGAGGAAAACAGCGAAAAGGGCTTAGAAACTATTTATTGAGTGGACCTGCGCCCACAAAGAACTGAATGACTCTGCGGCGGCGTAGTAACAAGCGTGCTCGGCGGTCGTCGGACAGAATGCCTGGCACTCTCGGCCAGGCTCCATTTAAAGTTAACAACGAACTTTTGAGATAAAGCATGGAAAGTTACCACAAGAGTCTGGAACAGCGTAGAATCGCTTGCACTTGGCTGCAATCTTTCGAGATAACTCTGGTCGCGTCTTGCATCACAATTAAAGCGATCAAGCCGCATGGCAGCAGCATTAAGCTTGAAAAAATAGACATTAGAAAGCTGTGCGGCAAAATCATTAAGGTAGCTTGCCAACTGGCGGCGCACAAAGCGCCGCTTCAGGTGCTGCTCTCCTTACTTCATTACAAATTTGTGACCGACGAAATTGGCGCATCGATGTTCGTTGTGTATTCACGCTATAGCCTGAATAGCTTGGAGCAAAAAACCTCACCTTGACCCCCGCATTTTGAGACTAGAGCACCTAAATTGCTATGAGCCGAAATAAAGTGGGCATGTGTAAAGGAAAATTTGGTGCTTTGGCGTATCCAGGAAACATTCACTGGCAGCGAAGTCTAGCTTACATGACAGATTCTAGTACGATGAAGCTTGCTAAACCGACCTCTGATGCATCGAACTATACACGAGTGAGCAGACTGCGTTTTTTCCCGCTTCAAAGGAAGATTATTATCTGAGTTCTCTTTCTACTTAGTCCTCGCATTGAAGTTGGCAGTATCGATCAGCTGAGTATGCGTGTACAAAATGAAATTGTGCTTCCTGACCACAGGCTATAGAAATTTCTCAGAGAGCTTTTGCTAACTATAACCGAAATATTGCTTAAATGGCGACATGGCATATCCTAAGCCCTTGCAAAAAGAAATTTTGCCACTGAGTGCTATGTCCCCGTTCCTTCCAGCGTAGAATGTCATCTCTGCCCAGGACTCTGCTTTCTAAGCATGAATAGAAATATTTTCAGGATGAAGCGCTTCGCTGTCCACCGAGAAACTTCCCTCAAGGAAACGACAATACGCAGGTTTAGCTGCCCAGCTCACATGCTAGACAAGACAACGACCTTTTTATTTAGCGCGAAGTACTGAAAAGAGAATGAGAAAAAAGGGTACGCGTGCAATTAAGATGCGAACGGTAAGTGCCTTTACGTCTGTCACAAAACATCAAAGGTAACCATTCTCATGCTTCAAGAACGTGGTCTGTCCCAAGACTAAATCCTCCAATAAACTAGGGCGCCATATGCAAAACGAACATTTCGCACAAACGCGTAGAGACGCCGTCAAAGCTTAACGGGAACTGACCATCGACGCACTTCCATTCCCACTGCTCAATGTAACTTCAGTCTTGCAACGACGGCTTCATGCGCATGCGAGTGTGTTTAGTCTAATTTCATGACGAATTTATATTTGCTGTTTATTGTAAGCAAATTTCTCAAGAAACATTTGCTTATCACCGTGCTGATTCGAGTCAAAACTCACGGTGGTTTTGCTATCCTTCTAAATATCTGCTCTTGTAAGTGGAGAAAATGCTCTGAAGCATTATGGTGAAATATTCTTTATCCAAATATGATGCCTTTTGCAGGCACACAAATATAATACAAATACATAATTTTACAAGCACGAGTCAAGCGCAGAGTGCAACAAAAAGCACTGACTAATAACGAGATCACTCGCACGAATACAATACACCACTTCTTGTGGTCCTTCCCAGACTTCCAGAACGCGGCGTCAGTTCTGCATGCGAATCGTGAATCCAATTGGAAACACAGTGTCGTTGCTGCCTCCCTAACAGATAAAATGTATTTACTTGTCCATATCTTGCAACTTCCAGTAGCACGCGTTGAATTGGAAGCTTGTTTTTTTCCACTCCAAACTGGCATTCGGCTATCGCTCGAAGAAAACCCAATTACCTCGCCGCTTCTCGCACAGCGCAAAAGACGGCGGTGGCTCTGTTGCGCAATGCAGTTTCATTGCACGAAAACATTGACAAAAATAAAACACTTGGAAAGTCCGGTATCGATCGAAACAAAGCTGCAGTGCACAGGTGGGCGTGAGACTTAAATGCGACCAGCTCGCCAGTGATATGCTGAAGCCGCCGAGGCTGAAGCTTGTTGTGAGGAAGAAAGAACAAAAGAGATTTCAAAAGAACATCGGAAGATGTTCGGTGAGCAATCCATTTCCGAAAGACTCCACCAAGCTGTACGGCACTGCCCTTTTCGCTGGCAATATTTTAAAGAGCTGGGGCCGTTGATTTAAAGGTGCAATTACTTAAGCGGTATTCTATAGTGCCATTACATTTAAAATTTGAAGTAATATATCGGGAGACTTGTGCAGACAGTGTCATTTTTTCTTTCAGGGGAGCGCTGGAATTAACAAGAAAACAACCTGTTTTTCTGTGCTTTTAAATTTACGCCATTGTTTTGTAGACATTAAGTAGAAAATGTGTCATGCAGTTCATTTCAACAACAGCGCGTGCTTATGCAATTGTTTTCAGCCATGAGGGGGTACCACAGAATATGTTATAAAATATCACAACGTGTGAACGCTATCAATAAGGTGACAGAAGCTATTTTTTCAGTCATCTGTGTTTACGCTTGAAATGGTTACAGAGTGATAATTCACAAGCATTTTAGTGCAATGATTCCCTGGCCAGCCAACGTCATTCAATTGCTTCCGTCGGAGGACATGTAACGAATCGAAAGAGGTGACTCGCCTCGCACCATATTACGAAAACTAGATTTTGAGGAGGAAGGAGTTCTGCTTGCTGCCAGGATTCATGCCCGTACAGCATCTTTAGTGTATATAAGTTCAGTATGCGGTAACGGCAAACGCCCACCGTAATGTTTTTCCTCAGTTGGGAGGAGCTGCATGTGCATCCCCATCGTCTCCTGTAATGCTGGATCAGTTCATCATATTAACAAATAAATACGTGGACTTTGGAGGACGCCGAAGGAGAACTTACGGCAGTGGAAAGAAGTTGCATTATTTAGTAAGCTAGACAGTGCCATGACTCAGTAGACTGAAAATTAGATTCTCGGGCATGCACCACAGCGTTCTCGCAGCACTAATTTTTTTAAATATATAATATGGGCCCCAGAGGATCTAGTTTGGTTGATACTCTACAGGTAATATGAGACGTCGTTCTTTTCTTGTTATACACCAATGAACTACCGGTTCATGTATTATCAAACAAACGCCTGCACGCTGAGGGCTGTGTGCCATGTATTTTAATTAACTCACCCCTCGATCAAGGCTATTTCAACAAGTCCTTTTCAAAATTCTCAAGTGGTGTGTTACATAGCAAATTAGGATTAACTTCTTTGAAGTTGTTTTCAAATACTTCTCTAGGCGGACGTGTACTTTCTTGTTCACAATTTCATTGAAAGAGAAATACTTTAAATTAAGTTCTTCAATACATATACCTCGATCAAAAATTACGGGTGAAGTGTCGTGGTCTAAACCCATTGATCTTCTTTATAACATAGCTCTCCAAGGCTCGGAAACTTGCGCCGTACTCTGCCGTTTGCTCCACTAGATACCAGGCTGTCAGCATACACACTGTGATCCGCCAAATGCAAGAACACTTCCACTTTTTACGAAAATTCATAAGCATGTGCATGTAAATAATTTAGAATTGGCTCAAAAATATGATGTCCGTTTCATAATTAACTATGTGTGAGATTTTTCATTTTCTTCTCACCTATCTGATCCGAGGAAAACTCCGCTTTCCTCACGTCACCGTATTGTATGCTGGCAGTTTTTCGCAGGTAAATAACTGTCCTCTTTGCAGTAACTATGCAAATATTTAAAATTTAAACATTTCAATCCATTCATTCCTCAAGCCTGTAAAACTACCAATGTTCATGATTCTCTAGCTCATCAGGGACATTTAAGTTAGGGGCCTTTGCGACCACTGTAAGTGCATTTAACCTTGCTTACGCACGACAACGATTGGATAATCACAGGAGTGCGATGCTGCCAAGCAGACACCAGATTCTTCATGTCATCTGATCACTTGGCCCTGGTCACGCATTATCATCGTCCCTGACCTTTCGTGTTTGAGATGAGTGTTCGCTCAATTCCGGCGCTCCTATTCCGAGCCTGTTTAATCTGCGAGCGCCTGAAAGCGCCCACCTGACCTTATCTGCGCTCCATGGATAAAGGTCGATTGAATAATGCATGTTCTCTCGCTCTGAGGTGTGTTCCAGATGCTTGCTGCATCAGACGTTAGACTCATGCAACCCGCTAGCCCCAGGGCCTCGAGATTCGTGACGTGAACGGAAGAGGTGTCTGCACTCTTTACGGCGTGTAACAAGCTCCTTAGACCGTTGGCGGTAGGTTCTGATCAACTTAGCTAGCCTTACAGTGGATGCTGTGGATGCACGTGCAGTTGTTCGCAACTCCGGAAAAAAATTACGTGACTTCGAACACTGCGCAGCACAAAAAAGATGCCTGTAATAATCTCGGCCTGGGGCAAAACTTTCGCTTAGTAGCCATGCTACGATTGCTTAGATGTGGTGTGCAATCGAGGTGCTTCATCGAGGGCGCATGGATTATAGCGGCTAACCTCGAGCCGTCAAGAACCAGGCCGATAACCACGCCGATGCCCAACACGCCCACGCGGCAATCCGGACGCCCAAGGCATCCGGATATCAGCGTGAGCCGTGTGAGATCTCTGTCGAGTAAAATGCTTTCCCAGAGAGCACGACACGGTAGGATGCAGTTCCCACGCGGTACCTGCCTTTCTTAGCGGTGCAAACAGCTGTAAGCAACGCTCATTGATTGATTCAGGCAAGTCGCTATGCGGTTCTTAGAGAAGTGACTCTGCATAGATGACATTCACTTTCGACGTTTTTTCAGCCGCTTGATTCGGGAAAAGCTGCGTTTCTCTGCAACACACACACACACACACACACACACACACACACACACACACACACACACACACACACACACACACACACACACACACACACACACACACACACACACACACACACACACACACACACACACACACACACACACACACACACACACACACACACACACACACACACACACACACACACACACACACACACACACACACACACACACACACACACACACACACACACACACACACACACACACACACACACACACACACACACACACACACACACACACACACACACACACACACACACACACACACACACACACACACACACACACACACACACACACACACACACACACACACACACACACACACACACACACACACACACACACACACACACACACACACACACACACACACACACACACACACACACACACACACACACACACACACACACACACACACACACACACACACACACACACACACACACACACACACACACACACACACACACACACACACACACACACACACACACACACACACACACACACACACACACACACACACACACACACACACACACACACACACACACACACACACACACACACACACACACACACACACACACACACACACACACACACACACACACACACACACACACACACACACACACACACACACACACACACACACACACACACACACACACACACACACACACACACACACACACACACACACACACACACACACACACACACACACACACACACACACACACACACACACACACACACACACACACACACACACACACACACACACACACACACACACACACACACACACACACACACACACACACACATATATATATATATATATATATATATATAGTAAGTCTGGGAATTCACATTGAAAAACTTAACGAATTTATTCCAAGTTTCGACCATGGACTGGTCTTCGTCAAGAATGATAATACAGTGCATGGACGCGTTTCCTTATAGCATGGGACATGGCACACACTGAGCTCAACAAGAAAATAAATGAAGAAAGAAGGGGGCGTCCATGATAAGGACGCAAAGGCGCCGCGTCGCGTGCGCACGAACTCACTGCAGACACACGAGGCGAAACAGGGAGGCCGGGCTGGGCGGTTACGTGGCTACTTCGGGAGAAAACAAGAGAAAAACAATAAGAAATAAAGAAAAAACGTGGCGAGGGACTAACAAAAGAAGGGAAGCGTCCGCAAATTGTGGGCGTCTGTAGCCCTCTGGCCGCGTTTGTATCACCCCGTGCGACTACGAAAGGTAGCACAACGAGGACACACGGGTTGGGACTGCCCAAAGTTGCCCTAGATGGTGACACGGGAGCCAGTAAAACCAGATGAGGTTCTCATGCGGGGGCCGCATATAAAGGCTAGTTTAGAGGGATAGAAAAAAATAAGATAATACTGAGATAAAATTGCACTGCAGTGGCCAAGAGAAGGGCAGGAGACACTAATACATAAAATACGCAATCAAATATGTCACTGTTGTAGTATCTTTGAGCAGAATATATGCGGCAAAGCCCGCAAAAAAGCGCCAGAGTGTTAGAAAGTGTCCCAAGAAAGGAATTGCAACCCACGGAACAGTGCTTACCAACAACATAACAATAATAGGATAAATACAGATTACAAGCGAAATCATAAAAGGGCACCAGTGAATGCAAATGCAACCAAAGTGTGAATAAAAAGTATTAAAAACAACTTATACCTGAAACGCAGCGACCAGCAAAAACACAATAATAATAGGATGAATACACATGGGAGACGAGCGTCACAGAATTAGACAGTGTCTAACCACAAGAAGAATTTCAATACCTCGACCAGAAATTAAACCGTTAAGCATAGAAGAATGCGTTCGAAAAAAGTCATCATATTAGATTTAAGAGCACACGTTTAGTTGCAATATAGTTCCAAAAAAATCACCCCAAAAAACCAAACACAGAACAAAAAAATCGCAGGAAGATTTAGCCGCAAAGACAGGACAGTTTGTGAGCGCGCTCATTAATGCCAGAGGAAAAAGTGGTAAACATAAATATTAGGTATGATTCACGGGCTTCCCTGTCGTAATGTGTCCGGAAGCCAGATTGCAGAATGGTGGCCTTGAAGCTTCCAAATGAATGGCCTCTTGTGGTTGCGGGTCTTGAAAGAGTGAGATCTGGCAGCGATCGTATGTGTGCTCTGTGGTTATTTATTCTCAATTGGAAAAGAGTTTCAGTTTGCCCAATGTACTGCGCACGGCACACACCGCATTCGAGAAAATATACCACGTTGCTGGTGTCACGGTTGAAGTGTCCTCGAATTTTGAATGAGAAAGACGACGCTGAGCTAAGAACTTCTGTGACTGCACTGATCATCGGGCAGAGCTTACAGCGCGGTTTATTGCAAGTGTTGCACCCCGAGACTTCACCGTTGTCTGGTTTCGAGGAAGTTACGGCATGTCGGCACATGTTGGCACCAACAACGTTATGAAGCAGCCAGAAAAAACCACGTTCCAGCGGTACCGGCAGCTCATCACCACGATCAGGGACAAGCCGCCGAACGTGAGCAAAATTTATGCAACTTTGGTGCTCCCTAGAGCTCCAATTCGTCGCACGGGCGGTCGTAACCGGCGATTCGAGGAGCGTTGCAACCGGGAGGCGTGCAGGTTTAACGACCTTCTGCGCACCTACTGCTGGCGCACGGGGTGTGTGTTCTACATTGACCATGGGCTGCAATGGATCCCTACCGGCCGGGTTCTTGCTGCGGACGGCCTTCACTCCAGTTTTGAGGGCGTCGCGCTGATGGCAGTCCACCTGCAACACATCATCCTACGTGACTGGGCACGGAGCCAGGCACAGTGGCTGGACCACGCTTCGTGCGAACCAGTGGGGAAGACCACGCACATATGTCCGACTCCGTACCTCCCGCCTCCGGCGCCGCCAACAGCGGAGCGCCGCTATGACCTGCTACGCAGGTCATTCTCAGACGTTTCCTGCCAGGGTGCTTCAAATTGTCGCCATCGTGTGCTCTAAGGTGAACCCTCCAAATCTGAACCTTCCAGAACGTTTTTAAAAGGTCGCAAAATTACTGAGAAAAGAATAAGGTACGACCACCATGTTAGTACTTAAACATCATATAAGATACACAATGTTGCATCAAAGGGCTTACAGATTTATGTCAACCAGCTGTGTCGGAACTATCACCCAGCCACATGGCAAAATGGCAGAATATTTTGAGAGATGCATCTATGCGGCTTTTGGATGTTGTAATAGAGCATGATGAATCTTGTCTTCATAGCTTGCTGAAGGAAAAAGAATTTTCTGAATGTAATCATCTTACCGACCACGATATGCGCATGTTGAGACGCTTCGAAGCAGAAAAAGTAGCCTATCATTTGCAAAAAACAAAACAGACTCATCCGTGACGGTGTTAGTATTCCTTCTGAGAGTCCAGAAATAATAAACATACACGGAGATTCTGTTGACAGTGAACGTGTTTGTGTTGGTAAGCAAACATCCTGGAATGCTTCTATATATAATCTTTCGGATGCAAACCTCTCCGACGAAGAACATAGTGTCTTACCGAAAGGCCTGAGCTTTTGCCCCACCAACTGAAACATAAATGAGCTTCAGTTTTATAAAAACTTGGTTAATTTTACCCGCCGCCTAAGCCTTCGAGAGTACTATGATAATAAATCTGATAACAGAGACGCTGGGCTATCTCTTCCATCGAATATACACTGAACTTCTCCTCCACAGCGAAATAAATATCTCGATCTCTGCATAAAGGCTGTGCACAATGACATCCTGGCGGAATAAAAAAGACGGTCATATTGCCGAAAAAATCTTTCGCACAAAGAAGAAATTGCTCTTAAATTCCTCCCCACGTGCACGTTCCGACATAGTTATAAAGCCCGCAGACAAAGGCGGTGCAATGGTCTTGATGAATACCGAAGACTACAAGAATGAGGTACAGCGGCAGTTGAGAAACGAATCTTTCTACAAATATATATCTCCTGACCCAACCTCCCATTTCAAACACTTGGTCCAAACCACTCTCGAAGACCTCGTAAAGCGTAACAAAAAACAGATAAAATTGCCAAGCCTTTGCTTCCGTTGTTACTCATCCAAGGGAGGTTCTACTTTCTGCCAAAAATACATAAAGAAAATCCAGGACGTCTAATTATTTCTGGTATAGGAGCTACTTTTGAAAGAATTTCCAGTTTTGTCGACCGCTCAATCAGAGAAATACCACCAACTTTTCCCTCGTTTGTCAAGTATACAACTCATTTTCTCTCTGACATAATTGATCTGTTCATTCCAGAAAACAGCATACTTGCTACCGTCGATTTTGTGTCATTATACACCAACACACCCCACTCAGATGGAATCAGGGCAGTCGTTAACGGTTACAGAAATTCCCAAGTTGAAAGCCTAATAGACGGCACGACTCTTGAAACGCTGCTGCATTTGGTGCTGGAAATAAATAATTTTGAATTTGATGGCAACCACTTCGTGCAAATTAGTGGCCCAACAATGGGAACTAATTAGGTCCTAATTATGCCAATATAAACATGGGCATTCTCGAAACCGAATTCGTAGAGAGCTGCCTTTTCAGTCATCTATATTATTGGAGGTTTATAGATGTCGACATATTTCTTATATCGTGCCATGGTGAAGAAGAGCTACTCAACTTCATCACTAACTTCCATAATGCTCACAAAAGCATCTCCTTTTCCTACTCCTACTCAACCTCCATGATCAGCTTTCAGGACGTCCAACTTCAGATCTCGAACAACCAGCATGTCACCTCAGTGTTTAGGAAGCCCACAGACAAGCACCAATACTTGCGTTTTAAGAGTAGCCACGTAAAACATTGCAAAAAAGGAATACCATACAGCCAGGCTTTAAGATTTAAACGCATCTGCTCCAGTAAAAGACTTCTCTCCAAGCTGTGAGGCACTTCGCAAGGATTTGGTCCGACAGCGCTTCCCGAAGCCCATCATCGACGATGCGCTTAAAAAGCTGCAGCGCAAGACCACCGTAAAATTAAAAATACCACGAAGCATGCGCAGACAGACTTCCCAACTAATCTGATATTAACCTACTCACCATAAGCACCGAATGTTTATGCCATTCTCAAAAAGCATCATAACATTCTCCTTCAGAGTGACAAAAAGAAGCGCCTACTTCACGAACCACGCCGTGTTGTATATCGGAGGGTAAGAAATATCAAAGGTGCCGTAACTTCCTCGAAACCAGACAACGGTGAAGTCTCAGGGTGCAACACTTGCAATAAACCGCGCTGTAAGCTCTGTCCGATGATCAGTGCAGTCACAGCAGTTCGTAGCTCAGCGTCGTCTTTCTCTTTCAAAATTCGAGGACACTTAAACTGTGGTACCAGCTACATGGTATATATTCTCGAATGGGGTGTGTGCCCTGCGCATTACATTGGAAAACTGAAACTCCTTTCCGATTGAGAATAACCACAAATACACATATGATTACTTCCAGATCTCACTCTTTCAAGACCCGCAACCACAAGAGGCCATTCATTTGGAATCTTCAAGGCCACCATTCTGGAATCTGGCTTCCGGACACATTACGACAGGGAAGCTCGTGAATCATACCTAATATTTAAGTTTAACAATTTTCCGGCTGGTATTAGAAGAGCGCTAGCAAACTCTCCTGCCTTTCCGGCTAAATTTTCCTGTGATGCCTTTGCCCTGGGTTTAGATGTTTTTTTTTTTTTTGAGGGGAGGGGGGGACTATTTTGCTACCAGACGGATGTTCCTTAAATATACTATGATGACTTTTCCAGAACGCATTCTTCTATGCTTAACAGTTGATTTCTAAACGAGGAATTGAAATTCTTCTTGTGGTTAAACTCTGTCTAGTTCTGTGACGCTCGTCTCTAATGTATATTTATCCTATTATTATTGTTGTGTTTTTGGGGGACACGAAAAGCAGCACACGACAAAACAGAATGCATCAACACAGCGCACAAGCACAGCACAGCGACAAAACAGCACAGGAAAAAAATGGCGCAGCGACAAAATAGCACTGGGAAAAAAACAGCATGGCGAGAAAACAGCACGCGTCAAAACAGCATGCGTCAAAGCGGCACAGTGACAGAACAGCATAGCGACAAAGCAGCACGGCGACAGAAGAGCGCAGTGAAAAACAGTTCGACGACAAAATAGCGCAGTGCTTTACGGTGCAGCGCTGCAGAGGCTGCTGCAGTGGTCGAGTGCTCCGTGGCAGCGGGAAGCGCAGCTGCTTATTTGTAGACTGTTTCGATGTCGCTGAAAATATGTCATATACATCAGGAAAACAGCGAGAGCTCGTCGCGGTCGTCGTCGAGAGCTCGTCGCCGATACATTTTTTTATATTGTGCTAATTGCAGCTATGAGGTCAGCCTAAAGGACGTAATGGACAGTATGCGACTGGTAATTTAGAAAAAAATGTAAAAAAACCAGCGCGCAGTTTTTAATCTGCAACTATAGAAAAATGAAGTACGACCGACTTGTACCACGTGGATGGGAACACTTCCAGAAGGGAATGCGCGTCTTTTTAGAAACAGCTGAATTCATCACGAGCGCAGTTTTCTGGTTGAATTCGTAGCTCTAACAGTGCAGCACTGTAGTTTCATCAGTGCGAAAGAGCAAATTAGGTGAGGGTGGGTGTGGCTAGGGTCCCCCTATACGCGTCGACAATTTTCTAAAACTGCGTAATACCTTTAGACATGCCAGTGGCCTTTCGCAATGCTGCACAGAAAACAAAATGGCGACTGCCTTGTGGCTTATGTCTACTCACTCATTTTGCATGCTAGAGGTGAGTTTACAAATAAAATACAGATGTTCATTGTTCAAGATACTTTCAGAAATTTCCTCTTCAAGGAATAGCTAACCAGCAATGCCTTCTGGTACGGCGTATGTTCTTTTATTTTTTAAATTCTATTTAAATTTATTTGCATCTATACATGTGCAGATGAGAACAGTACAAAGAAACGTCCAAACAAATTTGACTTGACTGGGCCTATACCCCCTACTGGTATGGCAATATATTCAATAAGGAGAATAGAGAGATACAGTGAGGGATAAACAGAAGGAAATGCGTTGTTAAACATTTTAATACAAAAATGCATACCGGTAAAGAAGAACGCTGTAGAATACTGCAAGAAATTAAGTGTCAGAAAGATTATTTATTGTACAAAATAATACAGATCAAACAATATTGTCCAGCATAAGAAATAAGGCACTTACAAGTATAGAAACTAAAGGCACATTCAGTGCGGGGAGCGAATAAGAAAAAGGAGGAACTCCGTACGGTGGGAACATTTTCCGCATGGTTTCTTTGGCATTTTCGTAATGATTTAGCATGACATGCAAATGACTTGCACAGACCGTATGCATTATCGCAATGCCATTTGTGTTGCCCCGTGTGGTCCGTAAATGCCCGGCATGTTTGAAATGCGTCACGCAAAAAATAAATAATGCATGCAGAACTTCACACGCGACACACAAAAAACGCATGTGATGGCGGGAAATGTAATAAAACGTTTGAGTAGTGTCCTTGCCAAAGAAAACTCATGTATGCGAATTTTTGAATGAAGTTTCGTGTTGCCGAGCATAAAGTTGGGTGAAACATACAGATATGTTACATATTTGAAATATTTTATGGAAAAATATTTTAGGCGGGTTATGACTCATTTACTTTCCTGAATTAGACGAAAAATATCTTCAGCTGTACGTGGAATTGTGTTCCCCTAGATCAGCACATAAAATCACTGCGACTATTCACGTACGATATTTTAATGCCATTTTAATTACAACATTGTACAGGTCGCAAAAACTAATCTCGTCAGTAACAAGACAGAAAGACAGACAAAATCCTCGTATGCTGGACTTCAAGGAACTCAGCCTACTTTGAATGCCGCAGTTGTACTGATTCAAAAGGGTAGGCGTCTCTGGAATGAAGGTACTGTGCAGAAAACACTGCCTGAAATTTACTAAGCAGAAAATTTTGGCGAGACATGTAGGTACTTTACACTCATAATGGATAGTCAGAGAGAGACCTACACGTCTTCTATTCGCGCCGCGAACGAGAACAGCGTGTAGAGCGGATGTATCTGCAACTTGGTTTATAGAAAATGCTCAAAATAATTTTGGACGCCCACAAAAACACAGAAGGCAAGAAAATATACAGCTTGTCTTTACGCCGTTAAATACGACAGTTGAGTACTTTGAGGTCACCAGAGAGTTTTTCCCAGTACTGTCCGCTGAGAAAAACGCTGGTAGCAGGACATTCGTGCACATATGAAGGATTCTACAGCATCCGTGTGCGCAGAGCGTATTTATGAACGTGAAATGTCACTACGTTGAAAACAAATTGTAACTCAGCATAATAAATACACGGATGATTTTCTTGAACTGGGGCCTAGGTTTATCCAAAATACGGAATAGAAATTGTGTATTTCAATTTAATTTCTTTTTAGTTGATCGAGTTCGACTAAGTAACAGGATTGTAAAAGTAATAACGCTTTATGAGTGCTATGCATGAGTCACTGTACTTGGTTACGCTTACTGTAAGATATGAGAAAGGTGGGGGGCAATATGCTTCCGTCTTAACGTATAGCAGGCTTATGCTTTGGGTACAAAAAAAAAACGAAGAGTCGAATTTGTGATTCACGCAGAGAAATCCTTTTTTATTTTGTAATGAAAAAACTCACAGCAAAGAAGCTGCATCCAAAATTTCGGTCACAGCTTCGTCCCGAACTATTTTTGTTTGTATTTGCCTCTTGGCATTGTAGACGTGTTCCACTAGGGTACTCACTTAGGGTCTTTTTAGGAGCACTTGGTGGAGGCAACAGTGCTTTACGAAAAAAACTTAAAAGCGAATGAACACAATCGAAAAAAATATGGGAGGTGTATAAGGATGCAATGTGCTATAAGCAAGAAATGAAATGAGACTAGAATATGATAAGATTTTAGCTTGGAGGAGTGTAATACTAGTGCAGGTTAATTTTAGCTCGAAGACGCTAAGGCTGCCCTTAAGAAGTCGTAATCTTTCTTGCAATTCTACTCCGAGACCTATCAAAGAGGTTTGCCTTTTTGTGCTGGCTCCTAAATTCTATGATTGGTTTACTTGCTGCTGATAGATCGCAGTGGTGGCCTGAAGGTTTGAGCATCCGCCTAGCATGTGGGAGGCGCGAGGTTCGATCCCCAGAACCACCCGGTACCCCCCTGTGATGCAATATGTATACAAGCTTTTCTCTGGCCTGGTGCTGAGCTTCTTTACGATGAAACGCTTGGGAAATGGGTCAAAGTTTCAGTAGGTGAGAACAACCTTGTGTCATGGCGCTCTTTAGCCACACATCTTTTCGCGTGGCCAACATTCATCATCACTTGCTGCTGACTCTGCTCAAAGGGGAAGCCCTAAGCGGGCATGAGTAAGCAGCTGCGTTACGTTTGCAGATATTAGAATCACAGTGAGGCTTTCAGCAAAATAAAAATCGGTGATCGCTCAAAACAATTTGTCAAAGCTCTCCTTCATTCCGGCAGGCATGGCACGCTCTATCGTCGATGCTTGCAAGTCCTGATTGCCGTTATCGTACGTCGTTACACTTATGAATGCTATTTTTCAGTGACAGAAAATCAAAAGGAGAAGTAGAAGACAAACCTGCCTAATTCTTTCTTGCTCTCACCTCGCGATTATTTCCTTTTTGAGAGCCCCTTTCCGCTCCCTCTTTTGTAGTCCTCATAATTGTACTCTCTTGAGGCACATATGCGATACGGACAGCTCCCCTGCTCGGATTTACCGCTCTTAAAATAAGCACTCCTTTTCTCTCTGTCCTTCAGTTCAGTTCAACTTGCTTGCGAAAAACTCAAGGTCGCGCTGGAAAGCGAAGTTGAACGTTCTACCCAAAATTAAACGGCTTCTCCCACGACGTTGCTCGTATTGCGTCATGAGCGCAAAATGCACCGACTAAAATGAAACCATCGATCGACGACCGGCACGAGCTTCCAGCGTCCCGCGATACGCGGCCACGGCTTAGAGACAAATTAAAAACAGAGATGCCAGAGAAGCCCCATCGTCTGGTGCAATCATTGCGTGGGAGCAATTGCCCATGCCGCAATGCGCGAAGATTCTGTGCCTGTGTAACGAAACGTGGTTCACTCTTTCTTTGTCACTCTATTTCTTCGACGGAATTGCTTGGCTGTTCATTCTTATGCCTCCTTTTGTAAATTTTTCGTGTTGTCGAAACATTTTTGCGTAGTCTATTTAACGGCTATTTTTTCCTCGTATTGTTGAAGCAACATAAAATAATGCACGCAGTTTAGTACTGCTAAGCACGAAACATTGTGCGAAAGCGTGCTTTTGCAGGTGGTCGATACTGCCCCCGCGTACCTGAAAGCGCGATTGAAGTGTCCACTGGCCCAGGGTGCAGGTTATGCACTTTTCCCTTCCTCAACACGAGCGTTGTCGACGCCTACGTCAACGAGTCCAATGGGCGTCGGCAGCCGATTGCTCAAGTGCCGCGTTTCTGCCGAACCGTTGTCAACTCAAATGCAAGCAGCGCACATCTGTCACTACCGCCATGTAGATCAAAGCGCGATTGAGGTGTCCAGACACCCAGGGAATAAGTTAAACACGTTTTATTTCCTGCCATTACTTTTAGGCATCGATGGAAGCTGATGGAGACGACGGCGTGCAATGCGCAGTGCGAGAGTGTGGTAGTTTTACACGAAGCGTGATTGGCTGCTGCTCTCATGCAGTGGCCAGCGAAGCTGGTCTCTTCGCGAAGTGGCGGGTTCGACTCCCTGTCGCGACAGTATTTATTTTATTTCTATAGTTATCTGAAAGGCTTCAGACAAACCTCGTCTTTTTTAGGATTGCTAATGATATCGTGCTTTCGCACTTAAAATGGCCCATGTTTTTGTAGGCTCCGATAAAATTACGAATATGGGTAGCCAACCACGATATAATGAACATGGGTAACCAAAGGTGATGAAGATCTCGTCCGCGGTGGCCGCATATCGATCGCGGCGAAATCCTAGAGGCTCGTGTACTGTGCGATGTCAGTGCACGTTAGAGAACCCCAGGTGGTCGAAATTTCCGGAGCCCTTCACTACGGCGTCTCTCGAAGCCTGCGTCGCTATGGGACGTTAAAACCCCATAAATGAACTCCATAAACAGAAATGCTGAAGATGATGCGCATGAATCATATAGGCTCATTTATGGAATCCCTGCGATCGTTAGAAATAAAACGACATGAGATGATCGTGGGCCAATATAGTTTTTTTTAATGTTAGAAGTTCTGTCTCAAAAAAAAACACCCCGCAGCAAAGCAACGCTTTGGATATTAGGAAACCGTCTATATTAGGTTCTTTTTTAACAGCACAACGTACATTGTGCGGGTATGTTAAAGAAAGTGCACTTTTTAATCTCTTCGCTGTAATTCTTCGGCAAGCTGTCTTTCGTGCATACCCACTTGCTGTTCGCACCCGCTCGCTGATTGCGGATCCCGTTCGGGTGAGGCGATGAAAACGTTGCGGTTAGCCCTGATGATCGCAGTTTCACCAGCAGTGAAGTGCAGGTGTTCGTGTCACTGCATGCACTGCTTATCGGCATGACTTCTTTTAGGTATTCGAAGTGAGACGAAGAATTAACACGGCGCAGTCGAGAGCTTCGAAAGTTGTAATGACTGATCAGTAAGTTCAGCGTTCTCACAAGCAGAAATTTCAATGGAATTTGAATTGCCTCACTCTATGGGGAAATGTTATAGGTAATGAAATGGCCTTTTTACTCGATAGGGGCCCTCAGAAAGCTCACAGCGGCGTTCCGCTAGCTTTCGCTTCTATGAAAGCAGTCTGAGGTTTTAGCCGAGGCGTTAGCATGCGGGAAGAGGGTATTCGTAATTGAAATCTCACATTTATTCTCAATTGAAAAACCTCTAATGAGGTGCGCCCCATACTGAGATTATTAAATAGGAAATGTAGGGCATAGATGTGGAGCGAATCGGGAGTTCAGAGCTTGGCTGGCTGCATCGTTTCATTGTTGCGACTCGATGCCATAACTGCATTGATAATAGTTTGAATTCTTCATTTCACGGTGCAGGATTAATTGAATTTTTTTTCATGCTTACAAACGCTTAGCTTTTGCGAACCATTCCTGCAACAACAAAATTTTGCTTCTTTGCGTATCGTGCTCTGTTACAGGCGTTTCACCTTAAATAGTCAACGTGTAATTAATATCAAACACTTATTTAAAACACACGTGTTATTAATGAACGCAGAGAATAGACAAACAAAATGAAGGGCCGTCTCCATTATTTGTAGATGTTGGAACAGCTGAAATTCGGAGCGCGAACCACTGTGGGAGAAGTTTAGCATAGCGCAGAGATTAGTTTCTAGAGGAGATGTATAGCGGGCTCGCAGCAGGCATACGGTAATCCGGTGTACGTTACTGCTACGCCAAATCTTTGTAATGCCGTACACAAAATCATGTACCTGTATACAAATCGATTCAGAAGCTGTTTAGATTTGCAGAATACAGAGAAATACTTAAAGAATAATTAAAAGTTCGCCATTCGTCGCATGCAGGCGTCTGTTTTCTATTTGCTTATGCAAACGATAGCTTTAACTGAGCGCACAGGTATCATGATACTAGTGAGTCGCACCGACCAAAAATTAAGATGGAATGACGTTTCGGCTCCCACACGGGAGCCTTGTTCACAATGAGCGGAGTCCGTAGATCACAGGGGGTGAACCATTGTGGCATAGCAGGTAGTAATAGAGGGAACGTTGCTGCGGGGGAACCATCCGAAAGACATCCGCCAGTAGTCTTTGCAGTTGCAGTTCCTTCTGAACTTTGGCCGTGGGATCCCGAGCAAGTTTGGCGTAAGTGCCCTCATCCTCCAAGAGAAGCAGCATTTTTTCCTTGTATTTGCTTCTATCGAGCAGCACCGTTGCATTCCCGTTGTCGGCCGGGAGTACCACGATGTCTGGATTACAGCGAAGGCTCGTGACCGCTTCTTTCTCTTGACGTGTCAGTGACGAAATCGCGAGATGCGAAGGTAACTTGGACAGAACGCCGACAACGCGTGTACGTGCTTCCTCTCGGCACGACGGGTCAACCTGGGTGTGAGCATTTTCCGCTCATTGTGGGAAGAAGAAGAAGACGGCGATTAGTGGGCCGGCTGTCTGACACCGGTCCGTAATTTTCGGCTTTATTTTCTCAATTCAGAGGTTTTCCAGTCTTTTTGGCGTGTGTCCTCGACGTGCGACGACCTGGGGGTCTCTGGCCGCCGGCAAAAGCACGTCAAGCGACCTCCTCGGCGTTGTGCGCCGTATCAACGCCGACACGGAACATCACCGCCAGCTGAACTCCATGCTGCACTGATGGCAGCAGCGCCAGCGGTGAGTTCAGCGGCCCCTGTAGTTGCGGCTACATACCAGGCCCCGCCAAGCAAGAGACTGCGCGACCACCAAGCCAGCAACGAGCCTCTGACCGACCATCCAGAGGACATGGACCAAGCATCATTTGCAGTTGTATCGTACAAGAAAAAGAGAGCTACCGGTGTTCCTGTAGTTTTCAGGCCCACTGAGGAAGGAGGAAGCTTATGGAAAGCCAACCCCAACATTGTGGCTTCGGCGGTTGTAGCATCGGCTCAAGAAAAAGTCCTCAGCCATCGCATTCACAAGGATGGGAGCCTGATGGTTACAGTATCGACGCTGCCCGCCGCCAACCGTCTGCTCACGGTAACTAAGCTGGCTGGAGTGGCTGTAGAGGCCAGAGTCCCATACTCTTACATGGCAAGCTATGGCAAAATACAAGATGTACCTGTCACCTACACAGACGAAGATCTCCAGGAATATCTACGCGACCAAGGTGTCCTCTCAGTAAGGAGGCTAATCGCCTACACTCCTGAGGATGGTGGAAAGATAAAAGCGGTACGTCGTCGCACAGTTCTATTGGAATTCACAAAAGATGCGCCGCTACCAAAACGAGTAACGCTGGGGTTCTGTAGTTACCCTGTAACTGAATACGTCGGAGCAGCAACTCAGTGCTATAAATGTCAGAGGCATGGCCACATATCAAGACACTGTAACGGCCCCGTGCGCTGCAAAGTGTGTGCTGGCCCCCACTCGCACAAAGAATGCACTTCGAGAGCGCAACCTAAATGCGCTAACTGCGGTGGCCCACACCCTGCTTCCTATGGAGGGTGTTATAAAAAGAAAGCAGCCACAGTTGCTCGCACGGCAGAGCAAACACAAGGGAAACCCCCTAAGCGCCATGAACCACCACCTAACCCCGACGTGGTTTTCACGACTACGGCAGCTCTTTCCGAGAATCAGTCAACACAGCGTGGCAGAGTAGCTGACAAGACCTACGCAGATGCGGTAAAAAAGAAGCGTGGGAAGTCCGTTCGTTCTTCTCCTTCATCAAAGCTACTGCAACGCACTACACAAGACCCGACAAACAGCGTCGCTTGCTCTGACCCTAGGGCGCCACGACATGACAAGAAGATCAGCGGCAGGCAGCAAACCGGAAGCTCTGAACAAGATGTCACATGCCTACTGATTCCGATGCTGTTTGCAGCCATCAAGGCTCTTATCCGTGCAAACCCCTCGTCAGGAAGACTCCCAGAAGTAGAAGCTGTCCTTGCAATGGAGCCGTTGGTGTCGGTCTCCTACGCTCCGCAGGGGCGTAATACCACACTTAAGTAATCATGGCTTCCACAGCGAGAACTTCACCGCAGCTGACAATCCACAACATCTTTCGTACATGCACCATTTTCCAGTGGAACGCTCGCGGGCTACGCTCTAAACTCTCAGATTTCCGACAGCTCGTGCGAGCGTACCGCTTCCCCTTCATAGTCATCTGTGAATCACGCGTCGAGGAAACTTTCCGACTCAATGGATACTATTTCCATCATTCACAACGACCAGATAACGTCAGCAGATTGCTGATAGGCTTTCGCAAGGATATCCCGGCCTCACCGGTTGATGTCCCGCCTCACAGCGACAATGAATACGTATGCGCTGTCACAGTTATTGCCGGACAACAGTACACTCTGATTGGAGTATATCTTGAGCAAGGCACGCCATTTGATGCTTTGAGACTTGAAGACTTGATAGCAAGGACGCCCTCTCCGCATATTATTTGCGGAGACTTCAATGCTCATAATGAAATTTGGGGCAGCTCACATACATGTGCCCGAGGTGCCAAGCTTGCAAAACTTCTCTCCAAGCATTCAGTTAAGCCATTAAATGACGGCAGCATCACCTACCTCCGAGTCCCGACGACTACCAGCAGCATCGACGTGACATTTGTCACAAGTTCATTCGCCCACAACTTTGGCTGGTGCACTGATTTGGAGACACGTGGAAGCGACCATTACCCAATCCTCATATCGGTTTTCCATGCGCAGAGGAACCCAAAGAAATTCCTTATAAAATCTACAGACTGGGACGCATACAAGGACGCTGTAAGCAGAGGAGTTACTGCGGCAACTCGCAATGAGGAATTAACATCGACAATTGCGTATTGCCTGAGGGCGAGTACACAACTTACAGCTAAAAATGATAACCTACCTTCAAATGATGACACATTCCAAAGGCTTTGCGCTATACGCAGGCGAGCTGAAAGGAAAGCTCTGCGCACAAAAAGCCTCGATGACCTACGTGCATGCCGACGGGCACAACGTCACATTCGCCGCTACATGGATAAACTCAGTCGGCAAAAGTGGCGTGACTTTTGTTCTACGCTGGATGTGCGCAAACCAGTAACCAATATTTGGCGGATAGTTAGAGGTATGCGCGCACCACTTCAACAACTCCACCCCTTCGCTGCGCTCTCCCTTCACGAACAAAAATCTATAAAAGAAGTCTCAGAAGAATACTGGAAGCTGCTGTCGGCAGGGTCAGGGCATTCGACACTCTCCGCAGATGGTCAAACAGGCATCCCAAAGGCGGCAGTGCCAGCGTTAGACCTGCCTTTCACAATGGAAGAACTATCCACAGCTATCGCGGAGACAAACAGGCACACGTCTCCGGGTCATGATGAGGTGACCTATGACGCCATTGCAAAGCTACCCCACACCTCCCGTCTTCGACTCCTGGAGTATTACAATTCTGCCTGGATGGCTGGTGAGGTCCCCACGAAATGGAAGCTGGCGAAAATCGTGCCCGTTTGAAACCCTGTCAGCAGCCAACAAGCTACGCATCATTCCGGCCCATTGCCCTACTGAGCTGCGTAGGTAAGCTCATGGAGCGCATGATCTGCAAGCGCATAACTTGATTCCTAGAAAGCGGAAATGAGTTCCCCCAAGAAATGAACGGGTTCCGTCAAAACAGGTCTGCGACTGACAATATCATCGCCCTCGTCTCATCAATTGAGGAGTACCTTCATGCTGGGTACATCCCAACAGCCGTTTTCCTAGACATCAAGGCCGCTTTTGACTCCGTCTTTCACCATGCAATTCTCGCAGCCTTTGGCAGTCTTGGCCTTGGAGGAAGGCTATACAAGTGGATTGGGCATTATTTAAATAAACGACAAATTTTTATTACCACTCCAAACGGTCCAACACGCTTTCACGCAGTGGAGAGGGGCGTACCACAAGGAGCGGTGCTCAGCCCTCTCCTGTTCAATATTGTCCTTATTCACATAAGAAGACACCTTCCGCGAGGGGTCCGCATAACAATTTAGTCTGATGATATCTGCATCTGGACCGCGTCACGTTCGCGCTATATTACCCAGCAACGTCTTCAGAGAGCACTATTGCACATTTCGATGTACCTGGCTTCCAGAGGTCTTCGTCTCTCGCCAGAAAAGAGTGTTGCAATGGCGTTTACAAGAAAAACGATGACCCGATATCCGCTGCTCCTAGGCGGACGATCGCTGCCATATGTACGATCTCAGCGATTCCTGGGTGTTGTAATCGACTATAATCTGTCATGGTCACCTCAGATCAAAAAACTCCGTGCGAGGATTACTGCAGCATCGCAAGTGTTCAGGTTCATGGCGGGAACAAGGTGGGGTAGCAACTGCCGATCAATGCTTCTGCTTGAAAAAGCCTACGTTGAAGGAACCTTGCGCTACTGTCTACCAGTGCTTCAAAGATTATCTACATCAAGCAATAAGACTCTCAATGCCGCACGGAACAACTGCCTGCGAATATGTCTTGGCCTCCCAAAGGGTTCCTCTGCATCAGGAACAGTAGCGGAGGCAGGATGTCTCCCACTAGAGGTAATTGCCGCCCAGGAAACTATGCGTACCCATCTCCGCCATGTCCTGCAAGGGAAGAAGCACTTCCTACACCGTGTCCACCTAACTCACAGCAACTCTAGCTTTGGCCAGGCAGTGCAGCTCCTGCCCCTTCCTACTATTAATCAGCCTCAGAAACTACTACCTCTGGCCTTTCCTCCATGGACACTCTCTCCTCTAAAGGTGAAGAAGTCTGTTCCAGGTGTGAATGCAAAGAGCCGCATGTCACAGGCAGCACTTCTGCAAGCTACTCTCGCCTACTTAATCGAAGAATATACGCAGCACACCCATATCTTCACCGATGGTTCAACTACTAAAGAAACTTCTTCTTTTGGCCTTTATGTGCCCTCAACAGGCCATGCCCTTTCTTACCGGCTGCAGCGGAGGACCTCCTCTACAACAGCTGAGCTTCACGGCATTAAGGAAGCTGTTTCTTACATCCTGCGCCAAACCGCCGGCCGTTGGGTTATCTTCACCAATTCAAAAGCATCTCTGCAGATCCTGGGCAACCTGCTGAAGAAAACGAATCACCAGCCAGTTTCCCTGGACATTGGGTATATCCATCATTTAGCTATTGCCGCAGGCCACCGCATAACATTTCAGTGGGTACCTGCTCACTGTGGCATTATGGCTAATGAAAAAGCAGATGAAGCGGCCCGTAAGGGCCATCAACATCAGAGATACATTCGAAGTTTTCTCACGAAATCTGATGCGTCCCAAATGGCTAAAAGTTTTGCGTACGAAGAAACGTATCGGCTTTGGAGTTTGCCGACATATCAGTACCAAAGTTCTTCACTCAATCGACCCACATCTTAGATCAAGACTCTCACCCAGAATTCCTCGACAACTCGAAACACTTTATCACCGACTTCGTCTGAATGCTGCATATACAAATGGCCTGCGATACCGTTTTGGACAAATGAACAGTCCGCATTGTGACAACTGTGCTTCGATAGAAACTGTGGAACATATCCTGCTTGAGTGCCCTGCGTATGCTAACGAGCGTGCGTACTATGAACATTGCATGCAGAAGCACTGCCCAGTGCCCCTAACAATGGACAAAGTTTTAGGCCCCTTAGCCTGCTTCAGGCAACACAGACTTGCAATGAACTTTCTTTTTACGTATTTAAAAGACATTGGACATCTCGATAAGCTCTAAATTCACTTGCAGGTTACCTTCATGCATTCTTCTTGCAGTGAACTTCGTCAGCCCATTCGTCGGACTATGCACTCCATCATTCCATAGGTTACATCAATACTCGCCACTGCATCCTTAGTACCCATTTCATGGCTGCATTTTATCTTCGTTTTTTTTCCCACCTCTTCCACGCTGCTCTGCTTCAGTCTTTATCTCCCAACTTCCCCTCCCTACGCAGAGTAGCATGCCAGCGATATTGAAACGCCGGCTAAATTCTCTGTTTCTTCATTAAAGAGTCTCTCTCTCTCTCTCTTGCTCATTGTGAACAAGGCTCCCGTGTGGGAGCCGAAACGTCATTCCATCTTAATTTTTGGTCGGTGCGACTCACTAGTATCATGTACCATCCCGACCAGACGGGTTTCCGTCAGACCCTTGACTACACGCACAGGTATCATTTGTAAACAAAATTGTTTTAAAGGATGTTTGATAAGCATTTAAATTCGAGCCAAATAAATTTGTGTGCAGCTTTTTATAGGGTATATTGACTATCATCACCGCTTTTCCTTATTTCAAGGACTGTCGAGACCTAACCTTAGTTGCGTGTTTTCTGCTTTCAAACGATGCATTGCATTCTACGATCACCGTGTGGTTTTCGTCTACGACGGTGAAGTGATCAATAAATAAATTTCTTCTCTCATGCGGTTTCGGTTTCCTCAACCGAATGATGGCTGTTACACTTAGTTGACATTTAGTTCACGTGAGGCAAGAAGAAAGCTGCAATATAAACTCTAATACCAAACATCTGCAAGAGCTGGAGTGACTGCGAAGGGCGCATCATCACTTACATTACATTCCTTTTTGCCCACTTGGCCTAAAGATCAACTACATGGCACAGTGATGGTTCGGTCGATTAAACCAATACCGTAATGGTGGCAAGAAAAATTGTAATATAAATTATTTAGCACTCAAAGGCGAATAGCAAGAGGGGATGCATGTATAATAATGCCTAACGCATCACAAAAAATAGGAAACATGCAAGCAAAATATTAATTTCTATACTCCTTTAATGTCCCGCTTGGATGTACTTGAGGTATAGATAATTAAAAAAATCAGTGCGTACAAGTCATATTGATTTTTAATGTAGTTTCTTAATTTCACAGCTTGCCGCAAGGGATATTATATTTAGGAATTAAACAAGCCTGGAAAAGACGCACTAAGGAGAAAGCGTGCGTGCATGTTTACCGATATGAGGCGCTCAGCGCATACAAAAAAAAAAGAGCAAGCTAGAATTTTTCAGTCCAGTCCTGTCTGCCACCGTCAAAGCATAGCGCGCAACAAAGGTGTGATATAGAAAAGTAGGTGCGACTAAGTATAAGCAAATATGTGGATGATAAAAATATATTTTAATCGTTTCCTTTTGCAGTGTTGGGTGCGACGGTAACGTTTTGAAGGCGAAATGAAGAAGCCCGTACGCAATGTCAGTGCACGTTAAAGAAGCCCCGATGGACGAAATTTGTCTGCGTCCTCCGAAACAGCTCCTCTTTCCCTGTTTCATCTTTCACTCTCTCCTTCAGTCGTTCCTTCACTCTCCGGTTTACGAGTCCACAGAGAGCGATACAGTTACTGCGGCTTTCTTTTTGGGCTAACCCGTTCTTCTTATTGTTATTACTATTATTATTAGGCAACAGGGGGTGGCAGTAAATGAACGCTGTTCTTATGTTGATATTACCGGCGCCTATATGGTTATCATTGCAGGGCTCCGTTTGAACATAATGTAAAAAGATTTAAAAAAAGGCAGAAAAAGACAGCAATGATACGAGTTTCAAAGAATGGAATAAAAAAATGAGATTCAACCCCATCTAATGAACCGAATAGGTAAACATTATTAGTTCCAGAAACATTCCAAGGAATGAATCTAGTATATTTCGGCACCCCTAGAAGATGGCTTGAACATCTGTTATTAATACTCAACTCTGGTGCTGCCTGCCAGTAGTGAGTCAGTCCTGTTCCCAAACTTGTACTGCCGCGTCTCTGGGCAAGGCGTCGCTGAAATCAATAAAATCAATTCAAAGGTGGGCGCTCTTGTCGCGCACAATGGGTCGCTCACCCTGGCACGACTGTCTCCATTGTCATGGCGCGACTGCACGCCACGAAACCATCAGTTCTGTGAGTTTTAATACAAGTTCTACAAAGTGTACATGCACCTGAGAACATGTGTCGGAATTTGGGGCATGGGACACGTTTTTGAGTGAAGTAGGAAATCTGGAAAAGAGCCAACTGAAAAAAGTTTTACTTCAAAACACCCAATAAAACCGTTTTAAACAACGACCACCAACGGAGCGAATCACGCTTCGATCAGTGTCTGAGTGTGTTAGCATCGTGTCCGTAGTCCTAGATCGTGAATCCGTAGACTCAAGTATGCTGGCAAAAACGGATGTGTGTAGGTCAGGGCGCGAACTTTCAGGTCTTTCTGGCTACCCGGCCTGAATATGCTGCGAGAACCACCTGCTGTGGGTTTGCCCGGCGCTGATGCCGACGAGAATCCGGCACAAGGCGACAGTGGGTCTCTTACCGAACAATCCGGATTCATATATAATGCTTGGACACAGGGTCCACATCATCGTTCACTACTTGATTTTATTAGATCAGCCAACCTTTTTTCATTTACTTAGGCATCCTCCTCATCTCTCATTTCATACCCTTTATGCCCTGGGGCCATAAACATCGCTTAAAAAAGAAATACCCACTTGAAACGGTCACACACCGTTGACAGCGCAAGGTACCAGAGCGCCTTATGATTTCAGCCGTCAATACTCGCAGACCTATTTTGCATCACAGAGAATCCGACGCTCCCTCTCAAAGCGTAGATCGCCTGTCACGGCGTAAGCTAAGCCAGCATAAAAAAAGTAATGGCCCATTTTTACAGTGAGTGAATATACTTTGGCACGTACAGCAAACACTTTGAAATTACGTGCAGCACAGTAGCACGATGTCGCATGCAACCTTTGTTCGCTAAGGTAAGGTGCGTTCGGTGATACGTATAGACTACCGGCCTTCCTCTTGCGCTGCTGTCAGGTACTGATTTTTCCTCGCAGACATAAAATACCAACGTCAGAAGAGCGTCAGGAGCAAGGCCGAACCTTCCTTTGTAAGGGGCGCAAAACACAATCACAGGGCGGCTAGGATCCTTCAAAGTGGAGGCTGAATGTTAGGCAAATGAAGTTTGTATGCGAAGTAAGAAAGCACGGGGTGAAGTAGCAGCCTATCCTGCAGGAATAACGGTATCAAGAAGCGGAGAACTGCCTTGGAGACCTTTACCGCCGACGATCGCGGCGCCCAGTGGCCGCGAATATTCATTTCTGTCAGCGGTTGTGGATCTAGACGTTCCTGTGCACACTCCAGCACACTATTTTGGCATTGTAGGCGGGGCAGTCACAAATGATGCGGGCCTTACTCTCGTCACACAACGCAGGTGGTACATGTACTGCTATTAGTCATACCGAGTATAAAGGAGTAATGGTTCGTGAAAGCTACGCCAAGCCACAGGCGACAGGCGAGAGAGCAGGGTTGCTTCACGCCGTGGTATAGTCCAGGTGGAAGCCGCAGCTTCAGGTCAGGGGAAGAGAGCTGTAGGTTTGAGTTAGAAAAAAAAAATGGCTGGAATTCCACGAGGCAAGCGCGATCTCTCTGTGCAGGGTAGCAAACTGGTTTCTGCTTCTGGCTACCCTTTATGCCTTTCGCACGCATTTTACGTCTCCTCCTCCTCCTGAATGATAGGCGGCGCGGGAGAATGGAGGAATTTAAAAAAAAGAAAGAACAGTGTTTAAATTATTGGAGGGCGCAGTAGTGCGAAGGAGGGAGTGCGAGTTCGACTTCACCCTGTCCTGGCGCGTGTCAGTGACGTCATTCGTGAGGTTACTGCGTCCTGACGAGTAATCCATGTGGTGTGTAGTCTGTGCTAGTGCTGATGTACCAACTAAAACGAAACCCTTAAATCGGGGTAAGAGCTAATAATAGTTTACACTATAAAATGCCAAAAACAAAAAAAGGCAAGGAAAGTAAATCAGGACAAAATCTCACACAGGCCACGACACAGGCGCGTATCAAAACAGCGTAACACACAGGACGTCTAAACGGTGGACGAAAGCTATCTTCAAGAAGGCTGTAGTTAAAGATTTACAGGGCTCTGTCCTGTGTAAACAAGTGATGACGATACTCGTGCTGCATCCTCGCTTTCCTTGGCAACGCGCTTCAGATGCGCCAACACTCGGCCTCATTTGCGGTTACGAAACCGTACTTTTGTGAAACGTGTAGCCCCGCCGCGGTGGCTCAGTGGTTAGGGCGCTCGACTACTGATCCGGAGTTCCCGGGCTCGAACCCGACCGCGGCGGCTGCGTTTTTATGGAGGAAAAACGCTAAGGCGCCCGTGTGCTGTGCGATGTCAGTGCACGTTAAAGATCCCCAGGTGGTCGAAATTATTCCGGAGCCCTCCACTACGGCACCTCGCTCTTCCTTTCTTCTTTCACTCCCTCCTTTGTCCCTTTCCTTACGGCGCGGTTCAGGTGTCCAACGATATATGAGACAGATACTGCGCCATTTCCTTTCCCCCCAAAAAAACCAATTATTATTATTAAACGTGTAGAATCACTTCGCCTACTATAGTCAGGAACCATTAGCACGTTATTTGGAGCTGTGTTTTACTCATTTTTCTTTTCGCACACTTCTACTGCCTTTTACTGCTTTCAGTTTTATTGGCTTCATTTATATCTATCAGCGTGCGTCGGCTAAGTAGAGAGAACGGTCGCAAAAAGAAAATCAATGGAAATAAGCGAGAAAACTTCACATAAGATAAAGATGTGAACCACTTTCAAAGGTGCTACTTTATTCCTGTTAGGGCAAAATCGAATATGTTTAGAAATTCGCGAGAAATTAAGTTGGCTCATTCACACTCCTGGAAATAGGGCTTCAACTTTTATAATACAAAAACAAACGTTACAATTACGTCGGCACTAATAATGACGTTGCATACAAAGTATCAGAGAGCAAGGCCGTGCAGCAAAGGGGACAGAAATCAGGAAGCTGAGGTGCGTCCAGCCATTCGCAAAACAAATTACTGGTACCTGCTGGCGACGGTTTTAGTCCTGGACGATCCATTAGTCGCGGAGCCCCAGATGCGGCGGCCGGCTGAAAGTGTGTTTACACACCGGATAACATTTGCTCAGTGACGACGTCGTCAGACCCGGAAGCAAGGGGTAGAGTAGAAGGACACTTTCGTGAGTTTCGAGACTGTCACATCATTTGCTCAGCGGCACTTTGGAACCATGGAAGATAGTCTCGTTTGAAAAAAACTGAGAGCACTGCAGCCTACTGCATTGGAGAAATGCACAAGCATGGGTTGTTGCGATGCCTCAGTGCCTCTTTTGTGTACCAAGCTAGTATTTTTTGAACACGCGGATTTTCAATTGTACTCATGTAGTTTAATTGTCACGTGACCGGAACTCTTTGCAATCATCTGTCATGTGACATGGTACGATGTCACAATACACCGTTGTCACGTGACTTGGCACGACATCATATAACATCATTATCGCGTGACTTGGTATGACGTCACATGACACCTGCCACGTGATTTGGTATGACGTCGCAAGTTTTTCGTTACGACATATTACACCACTGTCACGTGACTTGGCATGACGTTGACTCGGGAAACCACATGGTGCCGTTTTCTGCACACACATTTTGCGGATACGTTTTGCGAACAGATTACCTTGAACTGAGCCATATAATGCTTTCGTATTAATAAGGGAACATTCATAGTGTGGTTTTAATTGTATGTTGCAGCGATAGCTACATTACGGTAGCATTTCGAGCCTTCAGTGTGGCAGTGGCACGTGAACACGGCGGCGGCACGTGACGGTGGTCACGTGGTTGGTCACGTGACCAGCCACGTGGTGCGGAGCAGTGCTGCTGCCGGCAGCGCGGCGTGCCGGCGAAACCGAGCTGCAACAGCTGTGCGCATGCGCCGTGTCAAGTGGGACGAAGATGAAGAAGGAACGCCCAGCAAAATGGAGCGGCGAAAGACTGGCTTTGCAATTCAACTGAGCAATTCCACTCGTCCAGCTGCAGCTATCGTGTCACTACAGGTTTAACCAGAGCTAAACCGCTGCCAATTTTTTTTTGTCGTCAGCATTTAGTGATAGGTGATTAGGCCTATTGTTCGGTAAGTGCTTCGCTTTCAGCAGTTTGAAGTCAGTTATTTTCATTACTTCGCAGTTATCGCTCATATTTAACTGCGGGACATTTCACACCCTGTGCTTTTCGATCACCAAGCATGCTGCCTAATTTATGGCATCTATCCACAATCTTTGGATGCTAACTGCGCATCGTAATTTTTTTATTTACGAACACCAGTCTGCTTGATTCTATTTGTTTTGCGAGACCTAAAAATCTCTTGCCGTTGCCTCTGGAGATAAAAAATGAACATTGGATGCCATTAAAACACCTTGTGGGGCTAGTTGGCTTTTCTATGCATTTATCGAAATATGTAGGGCTGTTTAATTTCTAGAAAAGAAAATAGATGCCATAGTGACTCAAGGCTTAAAATAGCACTGCAGGTGAGGACTGCAGGCTTACCTTATTTATTAATATATTAGGCGCTGACTTTACGTATTTTATTTTTGCATTTAGAAACACCCTTTTTAAGACCCTAGGAAGTCGTTGAAGAGAACAGTCTGATCAATCCAAACTGTAAATGGAGATCTTAGCTCGCTGCCATCTGCACCTAAAACTGAGGCCTTGTAATTACTTTCATGTTCGACTGCAGACTACCTTCAGCTGTCATAGCGCCTTATATGCGTCTGCAATAACTAATGAGCTACCTTGTCAGCACACTAGTGAAAATAAATGAAGTTTTTATCATTAACACCTCAACAAACGTCAGCATCAGCAAATCAACCATTGCGCTAACATTTACAGCCAAAAAAAAAAACATCCGTAACCGACCACAAAATAACAATGCCTAGCGCCAGCAATGGTAACGATAGGTCTTTCCCAAAAATATATTTTTATTTATTTAATTTCCATTAGGGCGAGAGGAATGAGAGAGAGGAGTGGTTATTACGTAAAACAAAGGGAGCGAAAATGCAGGAAAACGTTATACAATTAAAACAATTTCATCTGAGTCGTCCTGCTTATTTGCATGCTTCCTCCTGTTTTCAGTGTAACAGTGAACCAGTAAAATATGCGCAGTCGGTCAAATATCTTGGCCTGATCTTCGACAGTAATCTTTCCTGGAACTCACACCTTTTCTTTTGTTTGTCAAACACTTCGCGCTGTATCGTGTGTGCTGTATAATATTAGATATTTCATGCCCTTTTCTATCCGTAAATGAGTTAAACATGCTCTAGCGTGTGGTGTGCCTTAGATATAGGATCACTGTTTATGGTCACTGCACGGTCCGCTGGCAGCACAGGGTGAATTCACTTCTGCGTTCACTTCTAAAGAATATTGCATGCCTACGAACTGTACATTGGGAATGACATTGATATTTTTAGTGGATTAATTCGATAGTAGGTTTATTGAAAAACCTAAGAGAAATAAATGGATGAAAAAGTTGTGTTACAACTATCGATACCGGCTATGTGACGGGAAGTGTGGAACGAGGGTTATTGCGCAGTGGGTTCGCAGTACGGGGTGGCGGAATAAGGTTGTGAAATATAGGTAACAGCCAAATTTTACGTCGAAGCCATAAAGACGGAAGAGCAAGCTAGTGTTCACTGCCGATATATTTACTATTCGGGAGTAATTGGGAAAATGAGGCCAGCGGAAATTATATTGAACAATTTCAAGAGAACTGGATAGTTCCAGCCCGATCCTACACTGAAGACGAATACTCGAGCTTTTTGGTACTAGTGCCTCAAAGGGCAGAAGTTGCTACTCCTGAGTTCCTGTTCCTGCCCGCGGTGATATTCATCTTCGACATCTGTCCCTGCTGTCCCTGGAAGAGGCTGCTTTCTTCGCAGTGATACAAGGATTACGAACATCGCCTGATACAAAAATGGGAGTGAAAATTGGTTTTGAGGAAAGGAAGTGACGCAGTAATTGTGTCACATATATCATTGGACACCTGAACTGCGCTGTAAGGGCAGGGATAAGGAATAAAGGAGGGACAAAGAAAAGAAAGGAAGAAAGAGAAGCCGCAGTGGAGGTCGCCGGAATAATTTCGACTACCTGAAGACCTTCAACGTGCACTGACATCGCACAGCAGACGGGAGCCTTTTGCCTTTCGCCAACATTGAAACGTGGCCGCCGCGGTCGGGTTCGAACCCGGGAACTCCGGATAATTAGCCTAGGGCTCGAACCACTGAGCCAGCAGGGTGGTTCTGGCACGAACGCCGTTTTTTGATTTGGCATAAAATTTGTACGCATACTTTTATGACTGATAAGCATTGAACAAGACAGCAAAGGAAGAGCCCCTTCTTATGACTGCTCTAGAGTGCGAGTGCAAACAGAAACAAAAGGCATGAAATGCTGCAATCAAAAAGAATTGTTTCTGCCGCTAAAAGAATGATAAAATGGAACATGCATGGCTGTAGCACTCACGGGTTGTTCATATGAACTTCCTCAAGGTTATTACAAAAGTTAGTACGGATAAATGCGGCTCCGAAACAGTGTCATGGCGGATTTTCATGGAGCAGTGAGCGGAAATTGTGTTTGTGAGAAAAATATATCTTGGTCATCAGTACAAAACGCTAACGTTGGCTCACATCCGGATGGCAGGCTGTGATGACGCCACGTGACCGGCGCATTTTTAGACCATGGTGGGGTTGGCGAGGCCAACCAGAATTATGTGCCCCAGTTTGGCCATAGGATGGCCGCCCTATGTGGGTAGCGAGGCCACCTGGCCCACTCTACACCGGCCGATTTGTCGCTCACAACGGCGGCGACCACTCCGCGTTTTCTACATAACGGAAGTCTCAAAGCTTTCGCGTTAAAACGCGATGCAGTAAAGAGCCGCTTCAACACCTGCGTGCAAGATACTTACTGAGAAGGGAAGGACTTGTGCAGGACTAATCGCAATGGAGTATTCTGTGTGGCTCATTTGGCCAGTAAACTGAAAATCGTGCATACATCATAGTTTTCATGGAGCTCCTTCCTAAATTGAGTAAACAACCAATAAACTATTTGAAGTCAACATCATGGTTTTGCGAATTTCCCGGAATCAAGGTGTTTTAATGGCAAGTGTGGTGAATGTGCATGAAAAAATGAACAGAGAATGTTTACAACATTCAATTCAGCCCGAAAACAGGGGCTTTTTTTGTTAATAATAATAATAATTGGTTTTTTTGGGGAGAGGAAATGGCGCAGTATCTGTGTCATATATCTTTGGACGCCTGAACCACGCCGTAAGGGAAGGGATAAAGGAGGGAGTGAAAGGAAAAAGGAAGAATAGGTGCCGTAGTGGAGGGCTCCGGAATAATTTAGACCACCTGGGGATCTTTAACGTGCACTGACATCGCACAGCACACGGGCGCCTTAGTGTTTTTCCTCCATAAAAACGCAGCCGCCGCGGTCGGGTTCGAACCCGGGAACTCCGGATCAGTAGTCGAGCGCCTTAACCACTGAGCCACCGCAGCGGGGCTTTTTTTTGTTGGAAAATACTGTTTTTGTCGATTTTAAATGCGTGACCGACTGAACTGTGGCGCACACACCATGACTGCTTCAATTTGCAAGTATTTATTTAGCGAACACACACAAACACACAAAAAACAATTTTGGTCGGGGCAGAACTGCTAGATTAGTGCCGCGCAGGCGACAATGAGCGGGCAGTGCCGCGGCACGGAGCGCTGGCGCTAAGGATGTACTCGCAGAATACACGCGAGAGACGACTTTGCTAGGCTATGAACGGCCGCATCAGTGCGTTCTGACTTCAAAATCGCTAACAGCATTGAGGTTTGTTTAACTGATTCTAGAAACAAAAAGAGAAGTTTCGCTAAAAATGCATCTTTTGTGAGGCAGAAAATGCCAAAAAATTAAATACAGGTATCGCCACCACAAGCAGTTTTCACAGTCAAATTGCGGTCAGGTCAGGTGTTTTTCGTACATGTCGGTGACAATAGACAACTCCAACGCCGATGCACTTCGAGTGAGTAATCATGGAACCCACGATATCTTCATTGTCATCGTTAACCTTCCGTGTCTGTATAAAGTGACAGCAGAAAAACAGCACGCTTTAAAAAAAATAATTTTTGCATGAATACGTTTTTTGCAGTGAATGAACATAGGCACTCAAGAGAAGCCAAATTTCGGTAGGATGAAAATTTGGTGGCGCTCCAGCGTTTCTTTACAGTGTCCATGTTTTTGATATCGGCCGCCCTTGTTAAATTCTCAGTAACGTCGAATATATGCCAGTATGTGAAGGAATTTGCAAAAGATAATTTCCATCTTAACGTCCACAACCCTGGAAGTATTCAGTGATTTTTAAAGCTGCTTTGCCTAGCTAACAGACCCCATAATTCTCATGAAACAGTTGAACTAAATGTGATGGTAGCATGAGTCCGCTGGGCAGCCGAAACATGAGCTCATTTATATTCAAGGATATTAATATTCTAGATTGGTTCTTCATTTATGTCCAAAAACGTACGCCATTACTTCTCTCATTGGTAGTCGTGCCCTAATATTTTTCCGCCTACCTAGGGTTTGTACTTAAATGTTCATGAATATATTGCTCTCTCGTTTTGTTTCTATTCCTCTTCTTAGGTTTTTAAATGTACATTTTTTTATAAATGTTGTCACTAGCCGGTCAATTCTTTTTAATTTTCTTGGTGTTTGTTATATTGCAATGTACTCTAAACCTCCACCCCCTATTTAATACCCAAGAGGAAGCTCTTTAGGGGTATCTTGAAATAAATATTTAATAGGAGCCTAGAGAGCATCATTTAGAGCCTTTAGCATGAGATGATGATGATGAAAACATTTAAATTAAAACTAAAATTGCTGTCAGCTAGCGGTGCCTAGAAAGCGCGTGAAGTACGTCCGGAGAGAAAGATGGACAGACATGAGGAAGCCGACGTCAACGTCTGCGGAGTAGCTGGTTTGCAAACGCGTAAGGAACATGCGCTCTTTGTGTATAAAGTTCACAAGCCACATGGTACCTACGCTAAGTGATTGGAATACGGCGCTGTAAGATTGTGGAAATATTGCGACGAGAACTAGAATGACATTGCTGCTTTCAACTCCTTCATGATTTTTAAGATCGCTGCCACACCTTATGACCTAGTGGCAGCTCCGTGTGAGCGTCGCTCAAGCACGGTTGCACTGTCGCAATGTGCATTTAGATGCCGAGCAGCTGAAGTTATGTACTATGAATGCAAATACGTATGTATGTTTGTAATGTATGTAATATAAGTTATGTAATTCCTCGCTTCGAATCCCACCCGTGAAGATTTACTCATCAAGTTTGGAGATTTCGTGGGCTCCGCTACCACACTGAGATCACAGCGCCATCTGCGCCAGAAAATACTCATCACGTATTGAGATTTCGTGGGGTGTGCTACCACCCTGAGATCACAGCGAGATTTGTGGCAGTAACAGAAAAGAGGAAATCTCGCATTGACACTTGCAGTGCCATCTACAATAGCATTGTAGAAACAAACACCCGCCGCGCGCCAATGATGACTTCACTATCTAATATGGTGGATAGAGGTGGAACTGTGTGAGTATGACGTCAGGGGACGAAATCGCGGCATATTTTTGGTCTCTCGAGTTCAAGATTGCGGCCATTAGAATTCGTTAGGCCCTTCCATCTCTTTCTCCCCTCTCTCCCTCCCCCTCCCCTAAAAAAATAGCCCATAAAGGGCAGAAAAACTGTCCCGTTAGGAGACCGCTATATACGTATACAATCGTTCCGCTATATATACTGACAACAAGGGGCAGCCATCCGGGGACAGATGTGTACCGAATTTGGTAGGCAAATAAAACCCTATTGATTGTGGTATAGAAATAAAACCACAATTAAATTATAGGTAAACATTGTAAATATGCAATTACTAATTTGAAAGGTTAACACATCGCACCGCAAGCCGAATTCTAGGCCAACCTTGACGCCCAAACGAAGCAAATTCCGTTTGGGACGTATCTTGAGGGGGTATAATTCCACAACGGGTAGACGTGAATCGCCATTTCTCTGATAGATGGCGCTAAGCGTCGATCGCACCGCTAGGTGAAAAAGTTATGTTACTTTTCCGAACCACTGAGGGTTTCCTTCACTGGCCCCGCAGGGTGCGGCAAGACTTTCGTTTTGGGTTTGACGAATTAAGCTAACGCTCGTTACTTCCAGACGGTGGCGGCCTTTCCACTGGGAGTTTTTTTCTGTGTGTATGGCGCACAAGTACCACACACAAATCACTCAAATCGCTCATCGCTGCCAGTAATAGTAGCTCATTAAAAATGCCAACATTGCACAAGCGCTTCGAGAGGAATATGCAGAGGCGCCGCGTTAAGTGCAGAAACGTGACTGTATCTGGGACCTTTAATGGCGTCGTTCAACCATCGTAGAGGATAAGGAGGAAAGCGGGTAACAGGAGCCATCATGCATGCTCGAGTGGGAGTGGTTTTGTTTGGACCCAAGCGGCACCCTGCAAAAAGGGTTCGAAGGTGTTGACTAGAGCCAGTTTCCCCAATGTGCGCAGCGGTTTAAATCGGTGAGCAAAAGCAGCACACCGCACCTGTGAGCTGCGCTGTCCGTTCCTGTTATTGAGCATAGTAATCGTTGTGATCTTTTTACACTGTTATACCGGGGATTGTATTGTGCACAGGAAGGGGTTGCTGCCCGATAAGAGAAAAAAAATGGCACTTTCGTCGCTTCCTTCAAGCGATGTCTTTGGAAGTTTTATGGACGTAAGTCCTTGCAGCTGGAGAACCTCAATGGAAAAAAGACACTACTGCAGCTTCGCCAGATTCATACAAGAGATATAAGTTTTTCTAGCCTGATTTTTTCCTTTTTCCAGGCAATCTTAAGCCGGTGTTGTTTTGTGTGTGTATGTGCATGAAAAAAAAATGCGGAGGCATGTAGAAACACTTCCGACGAACGAATAAATACAACTTGATTCTTGCGCAGTCTTGCGGAGGGAGAGAAAAATATAACGTGGAAAGAAGCTCGCTTGAGTTGCGTGGATACCAGAAATAACAGCTAGAAATAGAGTGCGCAAGAGATGAAAAAGACGGAAGACCAAGCGAAGCACTTGAAGCTTAAGGTGAGTCTTAAGCCGGTGAGTCTTAAGTTATAAAAAAGTATGCAAAATGAAATCACGCGTTGTTTAAAAAGAGCAAAATTTAAAGCTTTCACACCACGACCGCATGCTTTTCAAAACGCGTCAAAGGCGTCTTACAGCCGCCTTAGGAACTGAGTGTCGCACAGCGTATTTTCTTGATGCAAGAGCACAATGAGCCAGCTTGATATACGCCACCCCGAAACGCCAGGGCGTGGGGCTTTATCTGTGGCCACTACGTCTTTATTCCTAATGGAAAGAGAATGTTCCGCAAGCATGTTTCTTCTTTCCAGCTAAGTAGGCGCCTGGAAAACCTATATTAATCCTGCTTTCAACGCATACACCTCTGGACGTGCAGTTCCGATGAAGATAGCTCGAACTCATACTGAAGGCTCGATTGGTACGATGTGCTACCATCACCCGAGAGAGAACGAAATAAGCTCTGGGAATAAACACAAGTAGGATAACTAAAACAGTGTTGGTCGGCACGACTAATTGCGCTCTTTGCATGCAGAAGCGTTGTTTTCTGCTTTTCATCTTTAATTTATTTGAATTAGTTTTCTTCCTTTGTAATGACACCTATTGATTAGCATACAGTCGTAAGGTAACGCATATATGACGTTCAGCTTCGTTCGCAAGAGGAGGAACGAGATTTGTTGACAGTGAGTATATTTATTTATTTATTTATTTATTTATTTATTTATTTATTTATTTATTTATTTATTTATTTATTTATTTATTTATTTATTTATTCATGATATCTTACGGTGCCCAGAAGGGCAATGAGGAAGAGGAACCAGAAACGATACATGTGCAAGGGAAACTAACTATCACAACTTCAGATGCGAGGCAAAAAGTAAAAGGAAAACTAATGTACACGGCAAAACTTAAAGGTGAAAACATACACATGCATAAGTTACTTAGTTGTAGCATGAGTGCAGGACATTAGCATATACATATCTAAGCAAAAAATGCAGGGGTCATATGAGAAGCGTCAGTCGTTGTAAAAGTGTCAAGACGTGCAGAAAAGCAAAACAAAAGCCAAAAGCTACGAAGAAACAAAAATACATTGTGATGCAGAAAATAAAGATAGAAGAAGTTGCGATCTTGTTTGAAAAGATACTTGAGTAGCTGATATTGGAAAGGTTGATGGTTGCAGACGCATGCAATACTCCCTGAAGTTCTTGCCAGAGAATGGCGCGCAGAGGTATAGATGAATTAAAAGCCTGGCTTCTCCCCTGTATGCATTTTATGCTGTACTGATTAGGTAGGTGGCGTGAAATGCGAGAAGGCGCTTCGAGAGGTGATAAATATGACCTGGGCCTGTAAAGATATTTATGACATAAGCATCAAATAGAGATGGAACCACGCATGTCTAAAGGCGCGAGACCGATACCAAGTTTGACCTTTATTATGGTGTACAGTGGCTGTAGTTGCGTGTAATGAAACGAGCGGCTCTATTCTGGTTAGATTCTAGCATGCTGATTAGGCAGCTTTGAAAGTGAGACCACGCAGGGGACTAAAATTCAATTTGTGGCCGTACGATTTTTATATAATTGCAGTCTCCTTGCGCTGTTACAAGAGTTCGGCAAGTATCGACGCAAGTACACCCGCCGTCAAAAGTAAATGGAAGGCGACTCAGCCGAAAAAGAAATTAATTTCTTTAAAAGCATAACAGGCGATATGTATTAATGCACTGTGTAATTCAAAAAATCACAATTAGGTTGCAATAATCGATTCAAAGATGCACAAAATAAGGGCGGTGAATTGTTTTTTTCGCTAATATTGCCTTCAATTTACTTTTGACTGCACCTGTACGTCAGTGATCTGGAGTGTTTGGCGCAAGTAGCGTGAATGTGCGTGACCCATGGAAGATAAAGCGTCAGATAAAAAAGTTGTGGCTCCAATCCACGCTGTGAAGATGGTCAGCCAGCGAAGCACTATAACGACACCCATTACCCATTGCGACGTCACTTAAAAATTCACACACGTGGCTCTACACAGAGTGGAACCAGAGACAAGTGAAAGGTTCTTCAGGTGTATGGTGTATGCCTAACTTCGGGGGAGGCATGCTGTTTGCATTCAATTTTTGGCCAGGCGTTTTTTGCTTACGACACCTACACGAAAACGCAACCGTAATTTTTACCTGGAAACACACGCGGGGAGAAGGAACGTGCTTCGCATTGTTTGCAGGCGCCGTTATCATACATAATGCGGTTTGCACTTTACACGTGGGCTTCGAATGACGTCAACCCCTTTCAAAGCAGCTTTAAACCTAATGCTCAGTAGAACCCGTCGAACGGTGTTCCCATTGCTCACACGTGGTTTATCATCCATCATGTGGTTTTGGATGCTTGTTTTGTGTTTTTTATTAATGATAACGAGTATTGAGCTGTGTGCTGTATGCCTGATTTGAAGGGAGATTTACCGGTTATATAAAGTTTTATTTTTATTCTTAATTATTGTTTTTAAAAATATTTTCTTCTTTTATTTTACTTTTATTCTTTATTTCTTACTTTTTCTTTTTACAGTGTTTTAAAACATTTTTTTCTTTTTACTACTGCTTTATGATCGGTATGATGCACGATTTCTATGCTGTTGGGTACTTATCCACTCAGAGTAGCATTCAGTTTGTAGCCTCGCATTTTTTGCTGTCAGCGACGACGACGACACGAAAATTTCCTTGCATGGTAGAGGTATACAGCTTCACTGTAATACCTAAATACTTGTATGATGACTCCCGGGACACTATAGTGCTATCTATGAGGTATGAGAAGTTACAATTAGTACGCTTGCGGCTGAAAGATTTAATCTTGCATTCAGTTGAGTTTCCGGTGGTACTGACGTTCGAACCCAGCACCACCGGCGTACGATATGAATGCTCTCTCCTTACGCCATTCTTGTAGTGCAACGCGTGGTTTGCAATTTTCTTGAATAGCAGACAAATCACGACCTTCTGCGCATATAGTTAAGTCGGGACATTCCCTCAACGTGCAGTCATTGAAATTTCGCAACCTAGTTTGCGGAACAACCGGTGACCCCAGATTGCCAAATTTACACTTGATGCAGAGTCTTGCAAAGTAGAGCCATTGTTCATGCCATCATCTTTGTCATGGGTGATTTTTACGATATCATATTTTCCCTATTTTTTGTGGATGCAATTAAACATTGCAAAGCTATTGCTATGCTGAAAGTGCTTTGTTAAATGTTCTCATAACTTCACAGCGCGATTCACTGAGATGAAAAAGAACAAATACCATTTTGTGTGAAAAAGAAAAAGCTACAAAAGAATGAGCCCATCAGTGAATTCAGGCAATGTGCCCGCACAAATGAGTGAATTGTTAAATTCCTATCATATATGTCACCTTCTTTATTAAATCCGTTGCACTAATAATCCATCTGATTCTTTCTATAATTCTCATTCTGAAAGGAAGTTGTTTTAATCATATTTGCCTGCATGAGGTGTGTAATAAGGTTCAGTGTTCGTGCGCTGTTTAATTTTTGAAAAATTTGGATTCCTTTTACCGTGTTCATATTTCAGTGCCTGCTGTGTCCTCAATGATGATTCAAACTTGTGTTTTTCATACTTGTGGGTGAAGGGAATAGAAGACAGCCGTGATGGGAGGCAAAGGACGACGGGTGAAGATCTGGCAACGGAAACCAAGTCCCTCTTAAAAACATGGGAAGTGTAGCAGTTACGTGCGTTTTCCCGAGGTTTAAACCTATTCTATTTACTAACCTGAGGGCCTCTGGTGCCTCGTTTGAAAGCCTCCTCCCATCGCGAACTGCATAACGTTATTATACTTTGCAGTGAGACACAAAGCTCTGTTTCCAAGAGAAAGCATTCCGTTCTGTATATTTAGCGACCGAAATCTGCTCCAGAACTTGTGCAGCTTACCCTGGCCCTAAAAGGGCGTGCTGTAAAGGAGAGCTTACTCTCTTTCTCCTGCCATATAAGCGCGTTCACATTTAGTGAGTATGTGAAAAGGCGCAGAAAATATCGTTTAGTAATACTGCGCTCAGCTTTTTGATTTTGAGCGTGAATTCCTTTTACTCCCGCTATTGGCGCGCGGTGGGGCACATTGGAGTGAGGAGAAAGGGCCAATATGGAGGCGAACCTAAACCAAATTTGGCGAAACTTTCCTTTTACCTCCTGGCGCCTACGTGCTGCGCTGCCATCGGAGCAGCGCATGCGTAAACAACAGCTTCTCCGTGGTCCCATGGTGGGCGACGCCGTCACGTTCCGCGAAGTAGCCTAAGTTCTGCACTGTACCCAAGAGGCCTCTTGATAAGCTAGGCGGCAGGGGCGCGTGAGTTGCAGTCATTACTTAATGGACGCGAGGTCTCTTGGCGCCATCTATCAGCACGACCAATAACCGGCCCTAATTCGTTTTTCTTCAACGTGGTGGTACGTGGAAGGGTTGACGGCGGCGTCCGTACGGCGTCCGACCGAGGCGGGAGCTCCAGCATTTTAAAAACATGCAACATACAACAGAAAAAAACAACAGTTGGTAACAATGAGTTAAGGTTCGCGGCGTCCTGTTCTTCTCTGTTAACCAATTACAACAGTAAAAGAAGTCAGCTTTTTATATTTGCCTATACCAAACAAGCCACAGATATCAAAATTTCAGGGCTTATACATTTTTCTTGCAGTTGGCTTCTTGTTTCGGTAACAAGAAAACTTTCGACAGCGAACTACTTTTTTTCTTGTCGTGGAGGGATTCTGTGCAAAGGTCCTGAATGAGGGTGGAGCCTCACTGCAGACTTAAGTTGTATCTGACTACAGCACATGCTGGCATCATGTCCTCTCGTTCGGCACGCGGCGAGCGCTGGTCGCGCTGATCTCCATGCATGAAAAGCGGTAAAGAAAAGCAGATGCTTTTGATGGCGAAAAAAAGCTAAGGGAAGAAAAGCAGCCGATGACGGAGTCGTGTGCGGCATCCATATCTATCAGTTGTCTCAGACTATGGTACATCTTTCTTGAAGTCCATTTCATGCTTACATATACACTCGACGACGAGATACTCTAATGTTTTTTTTTTATCGGGGCTCTAGGTGGCAACGTGAATTCAATCGTTTGCTGGCAGATTATTAACTTTAACAAAAACTGCGCTGTGGCACCAAAGTAAAGCTATACCTTGGAATCAAGAGCTGTGGTTCCAGTCAGTTTTCTTCGACGCAATACCCCTTGAGTGTAAACAGATTACAAGCGCAGTTTTCGTCCGCTGATTTCAGGCCCCTCTTTGACCTACTTTGGAACGTCGGTTTAGACATTAAACATGTTTAGTGTAATAAAATAATCAGTATCAGAGCAAACAAAGCACATCTTGAAATAAGATATAAAATTTCGTTCCCTTTAAGAGTGGCATACTGCACATAGAAGAGTGGAGTAAAAATCAGTTACAGAGGTGAAGAAGATTTGGCTGCTCTTTCATCTTTGAAGTTGGCGTTCCTGAGCGCCAGGTCGAAAGGATATTGATTTTTTTTTTGTTTTCAATTCAGAAAAACTCCGCCGTCTGCCCTCGCCTTATGCATTCATCCGCTGTTTCCTTGCGATGTTAGTGAGGATGTGTTAGCCCGTCTTCTCACATTTGCGGTGGTAGCAGCGTGCCGACGGAAAATCAGAATATGAAAACCGGGCAAGTCGGTCCACAATGTTCTGCATAGGAAAGCAGTGGCGCGCGCATACGGCGAAGTTTATTACAAAGAGACCAGAAAAAGATTTCCGTCGGTTGGTTGGGCCCACGCAATGGGAGCGTCCCGTCCAAGGATCTGTGTTCCCACGGCGGTTTTTTTTTTCCGCGTTGCAATTTTCGAAGTTTCACTATATATAAAAATTTCAACAATGAGCATTTCGCGGTGTGTTTCTAAATTCTGGGTTTGTTTTCATGTGTGTTGCGTTCCTCGTCGTAGCACTGAAAGACTTTTGTATTACATAATCTGTCAGAAAAAAAAAACACTGGGTGTTCCGCCGAAGATTTTACACTATTTTTAAGAATATACTTTTTGAGCTAGAAGAGCGCTTTTTTTGGCATGACATTGTCAGCGGTGTAGTATATCACTATACAGCTAAGTTGAGCTAACGAGCACACTGCTTATCTAGTATTGCATAGTTAGCTTTTTAACTATAACTGTTAGGATCTTTATTTACTGAGAGGCTGTAGCCTACCGTAAGTAATACCCATATCAGCTTTTAGAATGTCGAAATCGCGGTTAGCCTCGGCGGGGTGGCCTAACAAATTTTGGCTATTTCGTCGAGTTACGTGCACTGGAGAGGTTGATTTCCCTGCAAGTGTCTCGAAAGCGCATGTATTTTGGCTCAGTGTAGCCAAAATTTGTTGGGCCACAGCGCCGATGGCAACTTCGTTATGAACAACACCGCTGACAAAGCTATGCTGAAAAAAGTGCTCTTCTAACTCATGTTCTCATGTTCTAACCTATGTTTAAAAATACTGTCAAGTTTAAGGTGAAACACTCGCTATACGCGAAGACACATTTCCGCTTACTTGGCTCTGGCAAATAGCGATGCTTAGAGAGCAAGGCGAAAAAAACTGGGAAAAATTTCCCCTTAACTGCCTAGCGTATAAGCGCCCAATCCGTAATAAGATTTATCTGATTAACAGACAAGATCATTTTATTCAGCGTGAGTGTGTGAACACACTGTCTTCTTTTTTGTGTAAATAGGATCTGAAATTCCTGGGCCCGGCTGAGAATGTATTGTCAGTGCGGTCACCTGCCACGTGGTGTTTAAACTTCCTTAAAAAGTGTCTAACCACTAAAGCTCTGTTTTTATCAATTTTTAGCCTCGTCTGAGTCAATTTTAAGGCCCACATTCTGTTTTTATTGATTTTCAATCGTTTGTTTGGCGGCCCTTTACACATCCTGTCTTGTATGGCTTTTATCGTTTTCGTCATTCGTAACTTCATATTTATTCTTTGTTGTGACTGCACTGGATTGCGGTGACTGCGCAGCCTCTCCCCATGTGTCGCCCGCTTCTTCGATTGCACGTTGTTTGTTGTGCCTCCGAAGTGAAATTCAGTGGATAGTCAGCTCTCGTGTGGCTCTTTCAGTGCTTCTGTCTCTTTTCTTTGTGCCTTGCCAGGTATATTCGCCGTACGTTCGGAGAATGACCGCATTTTGCGTTAGACAGCACAAATTTTGAGAAAATGCCTGACTTTCCAATGGCCTTAAACATCTATAAACCGTCGCTGTCTTTAAAGGATTTATTAAAATATTAGGAACATTTTCACATATTTTCTTGTTCACGCCTACTCCCCCGGTTTTATTTCTAGTTGACGCTTTTCAGGTAGTAATACTGAACTAGAAAATATTATGATTCCTTTAGTGTATTTGACTGCAGCAATTTACGAATGTTTAACGGACTGAAATAGCCCTGCATGAACTTAGCTCATGAACTGATTTTCAATGGGCGCTCCGCCGAAGCATCACTGATATCGGCACGGAAAGAAGAATATCTCACTGCCTCAAGGATGGAGGTGATGACTGCTTTGACATGCCGTAACGTATTCTTGCTTCATGTCATCCCCCTTGTAGAACAATCTCCAGATCTGCAACTCTGCCTGTTTTGCAGCTTGTTCACTTGGTCTACGCCCATCACCCATGTTTAAAAGGAGAGCTAACATCGATTAAGGAACAAAAATTGATTGGATCTAAAAAGCGCACGTGGGCTGTAGAATAGCGAAGTCTTCTCAAAAGGAAACGCCGGGGGCATTTGGGATTTCTGGTTACAAGATAAAAAGCCTTGCGAGTGAAATAAGTTTTTTTTTTGTTCAAAGCTGTTTTCTGCTGGGAACTAATTTTCTCAATCTCTGTCATGTTTGATTTACGATTAGACGAGAACTTCAAATTCTGGTTCTCTACGATGTCGCTTTACAATTCGAAGCACAATTGAGGTCCAGCGCAAGCTTCGGCTGAAGACGAAAATAAAGTTTTGCTATTTTTTTCTCGAGTATGTTTACTTTAACTCTGTATTTGATTAAGCGTATCGAATTATTGGGTCACTGTTTGCATATACCGAAATTTCCTATTAGGCAATGAGCATTATTTCCGAGAGCCGTTTATTTGTATGCTGTGGCGCAATACTAAGCCCCTCTGATAATATTCGAATGTCAACAAAATCATGGATATAACGCGTTTTTCCGGGTTAATGGTAAAAAAAATGTTTTTTTTATGAAGTGCTTAACGAGCATTCGGGCAGCCTAGAACTTCAGCATTTAACAATGCGCGGGACCATACCTACAAACGGTTTTATAGGCATGTTCTTAAAACACCATGCACAGATTTTTCAGCCAGCCCAGTAGCGTTTCGCAAAGATGGTGATGGTTGGTGTAAAGTTTGGCTTGTCTGTGGCTGCACGATAACTTGGATTGATAACCAATTTTAAGTTTCACGTACAATCAGAGCCAGGAAGAAAAGAGGGAGGGGGGGGGGGGGGTTCAGGGAGGGTAAAAAGACCGGCGCTGCCCTAACGATTAGTCTGGGCCGACGGCGCCAACCACAGAAACTGGCCTATTCGCTAACTACCACAGATTTCGCCTTTTTACAATGCGCAGTTTCTCAGTCGGGTTAGAAAAAGATATCAAATATTTTCGATAAAAGTCCTTGTGGTTTCGCAGTACTACAATATTGTGTCCAAAATCATTTCCGGCTTGAAGTTTAGTGCAAGTAAATGTAGTGGGTTTTCTCAGTTCAGGAACTTGCTGTATCAAAAGCAGACGGCTGTAGCGTGTATTTTCTGTTCCCCGCATTGTTTAGGAAAAGGTGGTCGAAAGTGTTCTTTTTACTAAATGAAGATGGCGGGCTACAGATGCTTTTCTGTCAAATGCACAGCACAGTCATAATGCGTGCGTATAAAAAACTAACTGTGTCATGTGCGCCGAAAACGAGGCTTCTGGGTAATTTTCGAGCACTTTGCGGTCATTAACATATGCCTTAATCTCAGTAGACGAGCGCATTGCGTTTAGTCTCCTTCAAATTTCGGCCGTAATGGCAAGGACGGAGCCTGTCAACTCGTGTTCAGCGGAATAAAGGCGTAGCCACTCAGCCACCGTGGTGGCAAACGCACATTATCGCCGGATTGACCGACGGGCTGACCTCTAAACTAAAAATGAATAACTTTCGTGTCCAGTGTGTCGAACGCAGTGGCGGCTACCAATGCTTCTGGTCAATTGCAGATGTAGGCCGCATAATCGCATTCAGTATTGACAAATCAGCCCACTCTTCTGTGATCCCGATATCGGTTTCCCTCCTGCAAACCACGCGCCGGGCTGGACAATCAGGCGTGGCTAATTGCGGCGCGTTGGTGTCGATCGAAACCTTCTTGCGAAAACCTGCTCGGCGGGTGCAGCACGCCTACGCGGTCGTTCTGTCATCTCCAGTCTGTAACCCAAACAAACGAGAGCACTGCTCTTCGAGCCTGAAATTGAAGCTTACACCCTAGAGATCTGCGACAAATGTTCGACCGGCTCAGCAATGAGCGGATAAGGCTAACAGCGCCAGCGAGAGCGAGCACACGGCTGCGGTGCGGCTTGAGCGATGCACACCGAAAGGCGTTGAAAATGTCTGTAAGAAGAAAGTAATGAACTCAAAGCACGGGCGAGCCTTACAAGTGCTCATAGGTGTTCGGAGTTGTGGCATTTCATCATCATGTTAACTTTATACTACGGGATATGCTGTCGATATACATGTCTGGAAAGGTCCTGCTTGCAAAGTAGTGAATGTTCTGAAAAGAAGTGTAAGTAATTTAATCAAATCCAGTTAAAAGCTCATGTGTACCCAGGAGGAAGCAGTCGGCAACGTGCAGATAAGTCTTTTTTACATAATATCGTAAATGTTTTAGGCCAAAGTTCGGCTTAACTTGGCATCGCAGAACTCTCGTCATAAACAGGGCGTTATGTGGCAGCATGTATAACGTATTTTTCGTATTGTCGCTCTGGCACCAAAGTTTGCTTGGCTATCGCGGATAAAGAGTTCACTGAGGCAAATCTACGGTTTGCTGTTTTATTGTACACTGATATATCGCATGTCACCTGATATAGAGAGGGTGACTAAATTTCAGGCAGCTCACAGATTTCAGGTTCCCACCAATTATAACAAGCTTAATGTATTTAAACGCTTCAACGTTTACGTGTGAAGCGTTTTATTAATCATGGCTTAAGGGACACAGAATCACAAACTCCCAAAAGAGAAGGCCTCAGCTTTGTTTGATTCACTTCCATCGCGCCTTTCGTTCGCCGAAAAATCTGTTACTTCCTTGCGACGTAGTAGAGGAAGGAGAGGCTACAGGCTATGACCGTGCAGCTTGCCTGAGCTGTGCAGCACACAGCCACAGGCATAATAAAGAAGCTCTGCTGCTTTACTCTCCCCCCCCCCCCTCCCCATTGCTCCACAGGGGGATGTTTATTCAACACGCAGAGAGAAATTAAATACGAGGAAAATTTATAGAGCACTGCAGCATGCTTCATTGGAGAAATGCGAAAACATTTACGTTCGAACGACAGCAACTTTGCTATGCAGGTCATCGTTGTCACCTGACACTGATCACGTGACGCTTGGATTACGTTGGCAACTTTTTGGAAGTTATTGATGTCATGTGACACTTAGCACGTGACCCTTGCATGACGTCAGCAATTTTTTGCAGGTCATCGTTTTATAACTTGAGTACACATCTCCCACACACTGTACCTCGTACACACCACAACGAGTTCGCTTCGTGCCCCTCTAAAACGCTTGAACCAACTACCCGTCGTGGCGCATGCGTTGCGTGCCCACCTGGAACACAGGGGGCCTAGGTTCGAACCGCAATGTCGGCGAATTTCATTTTTTGAAAAGTCATTGTCGTGCGGACGCACTCCGATGACACGCTCTGCCGACACGATCTGCTGACGGGTCCTGCACACGCCACTCATAAGACAAGAGATGTTTTTGCATTAAAAATCTCGCAGTACTCCTTTTCAGTCGTAAGCCAGAGCACTGCGGCCAACGCCTGTGAGCGTGTGTCAGGGCATAGCTTTATTCCCTCAAACGTTTCTTTCCCCCTCTGCTTCATAAGTGCGCCGTAGTCTCCTTCACGCATTCTAGGATTCATTGAGAGGGATAATAAAGCCAGCGAGCCGCTGGCCACTTTTTTCACCCCTGGTCCCATTGAGATAGCCATGAATATTGGTAACAGCACACAGGATCTTGATCTACCGTTTTCTGCAATATCTTCTTATCCGGCGGTTACCCCACTCTGTTTCAGTGCTCGAATAGAGGATGTCAATATTTTTAGATAGGTTCGCAATTTTTGGTAGTTTTATTCGAAGAAAATGAATATATGCAACTTTCACGGCACTATCGCTGAGTAAAAGTTCAGTTGTTAACCGCGTTTTCTTTGCAAATAACGGTCAACAGTTTTTAGATCACGCGCTGTCTTTCTGCCTTAGTAATGTTGGGTGGTGTTTGTGCTCAAGAAGGAAAATATGCTGCCGTTCAATTGCCTGCTTTCAAATGCAATAGAAAGCCAAGTATCTCAATGAGACCATCGGACTTGAGAAATCTTGTCGTTGCGTTGAGCACGCACATCAGTTTCGATTCACATATTTGTCTTTCAATACCAATTCTTTTTTATATGCCTGTCAGTCGTCTTGGCAGCTTCCGGACCACAAACGTTGGAGCTAAAAAGCTCGGGTATTCGACTTAACATTAAATCAACTGAAACCATGAGTAGGCAGATTATTTTGCGCCTTTACAATACGTAGCATACGTAATTTGGATAAAGCAGTTAATAAGGACGGCCTTCACATGACATTATTGGCTCGTTAGAGTATGTCCTTCGGCACGCAATGCAAGAAATAAACAAGAGCGACAGGACTATGAGAGAAAGGACGCCAAGCCATTTGTAGACTCTGCCGCAGAAGTTACATCCATATATATTGCCACAGTCCCAATCAATCCAGTGGCGCCATACCACGGCCGAACTGATTTAGATGGGACTTGTCATGCCTTGCGCTCTCGAGGGGCTAGAGGTTTTCGTCTTCTTCCTCGCTCGAGCTCCCTGCTGTCCTGGACGCCTAGCACGTCTAATTAAACCTGGTTTTGAGTGCTTCGACCGTTTATCAGTGACAATATTTTGCGCATCTTTCACTACATTTTTAATGTACTGCAGCCTCTAGACGACTGGAAGTCAGACAGTAGTCAATGTGCGCTTATGTAGTAATGTTTCGAAAAGTTATGTAGCAATAGGCACACTCTAAACAACCTTCGAGGTTTTTTACTTTTGCCGCATCAGCTTCTGCTTTGAATGTGGCCAAATAAGTTTTCGGGGCTTTACCTTAATTCTTCGATTTAAATATGTATCCCGCCACGCATGCATTTGCCATAGTGCGGGTCACCAGTCATTACGTGCATCTGAAGGCACAGCCACGGCACAATGAGCAGGGAACTAACAGAGAATGAATTGTTGGTACTTTGACTGCAATAAATTTTCTGTATGTAAAAAATATTTGGAATATCGTTGATAAGCAGAATTTTTAGGCGGTTTGAAGATGATATTTCGCATACGTTTTACATCTGGCATGGTGTACATGGCTGCACGTGCTCCAATAATAATGAAAGCATGGGTGGTAATAAATTCTATATTTGGAAGTAAAACATTTTCAATATATCGCTGTATTTCTTCATGTACAAATGCGAACAGGTGACTAACGTGGCAGTTTAGGGCATGTTGGTATTGCTTGACAGGACTCAACAGCGCACAATTTACGAGGACACAAGGAACGAAAGGACGAGACACACTAGCGCTGACTTACAAGTTTATTTTGAAACTCTCGCCCGGGATATATACGTATGTGATGGGCAACATCACGTATCCGCGGCAAGCGAAACACTCATGCACTGACGGAGGTACAGAGAAAGAAAGAAATTTAATGATCAAATGATTTGGGACACGTAGACCCCTGGATCCTCGCACAACACCACATCACTATATGTTCGTTAGTATATCGATTTCCAAGACGTGGGCGGCCCGGTCAGTGGCTGTCTTCTGCCTGACCGGGTCCATGTAGTTCGGTACGATCTCCAATCTCTCCCAAGTGGTCAGGAGCGCAGGGCCCGCTGCGGCAGGGTACGCAGGGCATGGAGAATGTGGGTAAGTGTGGCATAAGGGTGGGTCCACTCGGTACAGGAGGGGGTGAATGCTCCTGGGTTGATGCGGAAGCGCAAATAGGGGGAGAGAAGGGTGCGGGTATGAAGGAGTCAAGAGATTGTCAATTGGATTGGCAGGGGACTGATGGGGGGGGGGGGGGGGGGAGGGGGATGGGGTACAGCTGGCGCTCGGCACGATATGCATGGGTCAGCTCGCTGAATGAGTGCATGCGCTGCCGTGAAAAGCCCAGCTCCGATTCCGTCACCGCCCGGTTGATAAGCCCTCGGGAGTGGTCATTGGCGGCTTTGTTGCCGGGGTTCCCAGAGTCCGCAGACACCCAGATCAGCTCTCAATGGCGGGCCGGGTATATTGGGTGTGAGCATGCGGAAAGCGGTCTCAAGGAGTCGTTGTCGCGCAAAATTTAGGAGTGCATTTTTTTGAATCGGTAAGGACGTACCGGGCATTAGTGTGTGTAAGGGCAAGCCCGACTGCCGTGTCTTCAGAGAATTCCGAGGTGGATGTGGCAGGAAGGTGAAGAGTGGCGATGGGTTGGAGTGTGCGGTTAACGACTGCAATTGCCGCGTCTTCGCGCGTTCAGACTGTATCTGTAGCGACGTCGGCAACAGCGGAATTTCCTTGCCGGCCGAACCCTGACCCGCAGCACTCGTACCCGCCTACAGAGCCCGTGTCTGGCTACAGCAGTGGTGTCTTGGGACGCGGTCACCCTCGTGTTTCCCACGCCTCTGCTGCTATCCAAGAATTGCGATCTTTGGCCTCAGCAGACGTAAACACCGGCCGAGTGCGGGCGACGCAACGGTGGGGCCAGGCGAGAGTCGCGGCCTCCGGCCGCGTATGCCACGTCACTGCTGAGATAAACAAAGCGTGGGCGAGCTGCACACGGGAAGAACAGATGTTCGGCGGCGAGATTGGATGAGCTTGAACAAAACAGCGACTGTGCGTGGTTGCAACTTCAGGGCTTCCGAGGTCGCCTGAGGGCTCCGCGTATTTCTGGGCGGTCGTGCGCTGCTGGCCGATTCATAACGGCTTGAGGGCCATAAGTGTGCCGTGCGCGGCCACGCCCGGGACGCTGCGGTGTACCGCATGTCTTATATTTTAGTGTTACTAGGAAATGGAACAAGAATATATATCACTGTTATTGAACACCTACATCGTCTTGTGAAACTTCTATTGGAAGCCGCTCTCAATCTCGATCGGACCAACAACGAAAGCTACCGAACGTAAACGGAATATTACTGGCGCAGCAGAGACAAGATCGCGGACGCCATTTGCCTTCCGTGGAAGAAGCTGACGGCGGCGACTAGGAGGTCGGGAGAAGTTGCGGATCAAGACGCATCACTGCAGGCGTCGTGCGGTTGGATAGAAGCGGTGACTCTTCGGCCCACAACGTTACAGACAAGGCCGTCGACAGTGGTCAAGGGAACAAGAGCGGGTGAGGGATCCATTCCTGTACCGTGACTACGGGGGTGGTGCACGCTCACAACATGCCTAAAGTTAAAACCAAGGTGAAGAAGAAAGAAGCAGGGGTGCTTCAGAACACCTCGAAGATGGGCCTGCGGGCGGGTCCAAAGTAAAAACTAACGTGAAGGAAAAAGAAGCCCGGGGGAGCGCTTGAACATCCTGATGAGACGCCGAAGAGCGTTAGAGAAGTTTAAACTACCAAAGCTACTGTACACAGAGGTCCGGTATCAGAGGCATTGCAAATAGAACGGGAAAAGATAAAGCAGCTGGAGCTGGAGGTTAAATTGGCAGAGCTTGAAGCTTCCGCAGGGAACGAAAGCAGGTCTTTGGCCAACGATCCGAGCTCACGTGCAGATAACAGTCTTCTGAACTTTTCAGAAATGATCGGCGGAGCAATCCCACAGTTCCCTCCTGACGTTGAGGTTCCAGTGCGGTTTGACACGGTGGAGTGTCTTTCTGAGAGTTATGGTGCCCCTCAAGAGGTACAACAGCACTTGATTTACCTAATTTAGCTTCAAAATTGAACTGCTTGTGCGCAAGCCTCATCCAGGAAGCAGACTTTACCGTTGAGCGTATAAATGCAGCCGTTTTGAAAGAACTGCGACTCACACCCAGTGAGCACAAGACAAAATTTCTTGGTGCATATAGAAGGAAAGATGAGGGCTGGCAGCAATTAGCCACACGAATTACGAGCTACCTCAGATATTATCTGAAGGCCCACGGAGTGAGCAGCTTCGAGAAACTAAGAAAGATACTTCTTGCTAATCAGCTTAAACCGACGCTCACTGCAGTGGCCTCGCGTTATGTAACCTTAACAGAAGGGAATGAGTGGTTTGTCGTACCCGTTCTTGCAAATTTGCTTGCCGTGCATGACCAGGCTGGGAGTGGCCGCCTTACAGCACAAAAAACACGGCGAAATCCACCAGAGTTTTTGTGAACAGGCAGTGCTCTGTACAAAGCACGATGGAGCTGAAAAACCGCGTTCCTAAACAAGCCAACACAGTCTCGAAACCATGCTATAGGCGCGGCGACGCGACGCACATGGCGGCTCAGTGCCCGCAGACTCGAGAGAAAATTTGCGGGGCAACGAGAAAAACCCCGCGTGCAACGAGTCGCAGTCTCGGAAGACCCGATTTTGCGTTCGCTGGCGGCGGAAGTGTCACGCGTGTAGGAGAAACAACCCTCGCTCCCCGGCGTGGAATGTGTCGAAGTGAGGTACGGCAACCAAAATATGAATATGATATTAGACTCGGGCAGCGAGATAAAAATCTTGAGGGCGGGCATTGTCCCGGCAGATCTTGCGGAGCCAAACGGCCGGAAGCAGGAGATTGTTGTGATTTCGTGCATACAAGGTTTCTACCACTGTCTAAAAAAAGATCGGGCGAACGTCAAAGTGATATTTGTGCCTCTGATCAGCTGCAAAAATGGTGAAGATTGACCAAGGCCGGTGGCGCTGAGAATCAATAGTGCGGATAGCAGCACCAAGCCAATTTTGTTGAATGTGAAAACTCAGTTGTGTACAGCGTTCTATTCTCTTGTGGGAAAAGCTTCGTTGGCGAAAGTGGTAATTGTCTGAACGACCGCCTCCGGGAGCATTGTAATAACGTGTCTGAAAAGCGAGGCGGGTTCCTTGACGTACACTGCAGGAAATGTAGTCTGATGATAACAGTGTAGATGAGGCGAATCAGATGAAGTTTCCACGTGCCAGCCCGTCCACCAGGACTGCTCTGTTGTTTCCAAAAACAGAGATAAACTGACTCGTGTAATTATTGAAGCTGAAAAGATAGATCGTTTAGGTGGCTCTTGCGTATCGAATCCATCCGTAGGTCTTAACCATAGTTAAATTTTGTAGTTTATGAGGGCTCAACGTCCCAAAGCGACTCAGGCTATGAGGGACGCAGTATTGAAGGGCTCCAGAAATTTCAACCACCTGGGGTTCTTTAACGTGCACTGACATCGCACAGCACACGGGCCTCTAGAATTTCGCCTCGATCGAAATGCGACCGCCGTGTCTGGGATCGAACCCGCGTCTTTCAGGTGAGCAGCCGAGCGCCATAAGCACTGAGGCACCGCAGCGGCCAAAAAAGAACTCCTGTACATCCGACAGCGCCTGAATGTTCTTCTTGCAGCGCATGCGTGATGTTGGCGGACGATATGCCTATATATCCGGGCCGAGGTTCGAAATACAGTATTGTATGTCAGCGCTCGTGTACCTTGTCATTTCTTTCCTTGTGTCTTTGTCCACTGAGCGCTGTTCACTGCTGTCATGGTGAACAGGTGCTGTCAGGTGAAGATATTTCGCAGACTCACAGGCACAGCACCACGTGACCTTGTCGGAGCGTGACCCGCACGTCGTGCGCAAAGACCGATGTTGCAAGCATTTCACCCAAGAGAAGCCGAACACCAGGCAAGGGGAAAGCTTGTACTCATTGTTTCGCCACTGGAGACGCGGTGGCACTGGATATCGAATTCCGCACCTACCGCACTGCGGTGAATAACAATAAGGTATTATACACCACGTGAAGAATCATAGAGTCTGGGCGTAAAGCGAAATGGATTCCTTGAAAGCCTAGTTGGGAATATAATACTCGTTGTATTTCTTCGGGTTTGGTATTTTAACTGTGCAGAGGACTTCAGCGCCTGCTAACGAAGAGTTGTGCATATTTGAAGAAGTTTTGAATAAATTTGAGCTGTAATTATGTGCGAGTCCTACCTATTCTAGCAGTCGTCGTGTTCGCGCAACCATTGTCGTCTAGCTCGTCATGCACCCACTCGACCAACAGCGTGTTCTGAGGAAATATCTCGTGAAGGAGACACGAAAGACATCCGAGTCTCAGGACAGAAAAAAAGGAGTAGAACTCACCATGTACGTATGCCGTTAGGGCTGGTAATACATGGATGATAGGCTTACCTGAAAACAGAAAGAAAACGTCGTATTACCCAAGAGAACCATCCAGCTATCCTTCTCGTCTTATGCATGCAGTTAAGTCCCCTTTTGCATGAAAAATATAAACTGATTACTTTCGCATCTTGCGTGTATCTACAAAAACTGTGAGACTAGCTCCATTGCGTGATGGGCCGAAAGTTTAGGCAGTAGATTCCGAAAATTAGCACCCGATGCAAAATGCTAGACGGTAAAGATGAAACAAGACTCTCTGGAAACATTTGCATGCATAAATTATTCAAGACGCACATATTGAATTCCGCACAACATGAGGCTGTCCAAAGGCCCTTCATTTTTTTTGTGTTTTGTAGCGATAGCCACATTACGGTAGCATTTCGAGCCTTCAGCGTGGCGGCACGCTACTTTGTAGCTGCGCCGCCACGCTGTCACGTGGTTGGTCACGTGGTGCGGAGCAGCTGCCGGCGGCGCGGCGCCGTGGCTAATCAAGTGGTTCGTCACGTGACCAGGTCCCACACAGCCAGCCGTAGCTATCGCGTCACTCCAGGTTTAATCAGAGCTAAACCACCGCCAATTTTTTAAACAATGTACATGTATTTTCCCGCAAATGTGCTGTTTTCGAAGAAAATCGCACATATTCTCACATCAATTAATGGCTCGAGCGAGTAGTACTTAATATTAATAGAAAATTTCTAGCTGACTTTTTTGCAGTGCATAAAGGATGAAGATAAAAGTTCAAAAAGAAATTAAATATGACTTAATAACTGTAACCTAAGTCGATCGTTTCTTAGCTCGTAGAAATCGGCAGATGCGCGAGCTTTTTTTTAGTGCAAATAATTTTTTCCCCTTTGAATACTGCCTTTCGGTCTCTTAAAACGTGCTCAAAATTATGCAGGTATTACTCTATTCTTCATAAAAGTTTTCGACTATTAGTAGGTTGAAGAAACTTTTTCATTTCGTTTGCTTTATGCGGCCGTTCCGCGCGGTTTGCTACAGTGCGCAGCCTTTTATCTGATAACTATAATTATTCTGTTTCTAGGTCAACAAATGCAATCATGGAGTTAACAGTATAAAAGGAATTGTGCAGCGGTTGGAGCTTGATGTTTGCGGCTATGCCACAGTATGAAGCCAACCAGAGTCAGGCACACGATTTAGAAGACGCCGTACCTGCGTTGGCAATAAACTGCAGGGCGTTAGGATAATTGCACCAAATATTTCGCGTCTTTAGAAACTCACATTTATTTGCGCCGCAACTCGACAATAGCACCCGGAAAAAAAAGTCCTAAATCCTCCTTTCTGTGTGGTACTGCTTATTCTCCAGCTAATCAACACCACATACTCGAAAAAAAGATAATTCCGGCCGCTCCTTGGTTTCGGTGACAGTTGGCTTCCGACATGTATGTGATAAAGAGTATCTCTTTTTTCTTCATTTCTCTGCTCAACTGTTTTAACCAGGGCCTCGAATCTGGCAGTCTTGACGCCATAGGTAGGATAAGACGGTTCTCGTGCAGTTTCCGCCTTCACTGTTCGATCACGTTCCCGCATGGCACTCGCGGGAGTACAGGACGTACTACGTCTGCCGCTATGGACGAGGGTGGCGCTGGTGAACACTCTCAAGGTTCGCTTACACCCAATAAACAAAAATACCCACGAGAGCAGCAGATTGGACAACCGTCCTTGTAGTTAAGTTGGTAGAGCACCGGACGCGATATTCGGAGATCGTGAGCTCGGATCGCACTGGCAGCATATGTTTGCTTTTCTTCTGCTTTCTAGTCAATTATCTTTAACTACAGGTTAATAAGTGTTAACCTGCAACCAATTAGCACCACAAATTAATAAAAATCATCTGCTATGCAACTGGTTTCAGTGACTGTTGACTTTCGTCATGTATGGCATAACGAGCACCTCTTTTCCCTTCACTGGTGTGCTTAATTGTCCATAGAAGGATTGACAAAGATATGCATCTTGTTGAGAGATGCGCTGAAGCATTTACATAGAAGTGGAAGGAACTAGCAGGCGCTGTATTCGCTAACCTGAAGCTTCGCATCGTGTAGTAACATCACACAGTCGGAGGCTGCACGTATAAAGTTACCCCGACTTTGTCATCCTCATCATCAGTCGAACTACGTCCGGTGGAAAAAAAGCCCTCCTTACAAATTTCCACTCACCTTTCTCCTGCAGCAGCCACTATCACCATATCCTCGCAAAAAGTTCGATGTCAAGTCTACCCACGACCTATCAGCCGTCACCTATTACGTTTGGTGTGAATAACGCGCGACACACTACCAAAACGACAACTGGAACGGGGGACACCGGACAAGCGCAGAAGAAAGAAACAGAAATAGAAGAAGCCTTTGAGATATGAGAGGCCGGTGAAGACGAGTGCGTAAGTACACCCTCGGTGTTGTTATCATGTGAGGATTTGCATCTAATCAAGAAACGAAGGAGTGTGCGATACAGCCGTTGGCAATGAATTGATGGTTTCAGCGTGTGCATGAAATGTATTTATGTACCCTCGTACCAGAAAAAACCTCAGTTGTTAGTGCGCGCTTGTTCTGTGTCCCCCGTTCCAGTTGTCGTTCTGTTAGTATGTAGGGCGTTATTCACACCAAATATACAACCAACTAGCCCACATTGCTGCCTTGCTTACACCTATTACGCTTTCCTTGGTTTGGAGAGGAATATTTCAACCATACATAGAAAACAAGAGGCGTAACCGCCGTGACCGCGATCGAAACACACCGGGTCAAACTCGACCACGGCGGACGCATTTCGACAGAGGCGAAATGCTAGAAGCCCGTGCACTGCGCGAAGTCAGGGCACGTTAATGAACCCCAGGTGGTCGAAATTATCCGGAGCACTTCATTATGGCATCCCTCATAGCCCGAATCACTTTGGGGTGTTAACCTCATAAAGCCATAAACATGAAATAAAGTGCCAAAAACCAACGTATCAGGAATAAATAGCGCTGATTAAGAGTCGGCGAGGGACATTTTTAGGGCTGTTGCTCTGTATTTGAAGTCATAAGCCCGAAAAAAAAGTAGAAGACAAATGTTTCGTGCTAAAATACGCGGATGCAGTATTCAAGAGACAAATAGAGGCAGTAGTGAGAACAAGAACGGCTTCCTTCCTTTCTACACCTTTTTCTCAGATCTTAATTTTCAGCGACCACAGATGCAGGCGTATAAGTGCCGATTTTATCCAGCGACTTCGCTAAGCTTGAAATTTAAACTACCGCTTGTTTCCCAGAAAACGCTATTCGTGATGTTCTCGGAAGAATGAAGTTTTCATCATTCTCAAGAAGGCGCCCTCTCTGTTGCTATGAAACGGCATTTGAGCTCCGGTTCAAAGACAGCTCATATGAAATAAGAAACTAGAACACTTTTCACTACTTATACAGCATTCAGATCAATTTGTCTTATTTCGGCTGCTCTGGCTCTAACGCCAAGCTCTCGGCGTCTTAAGCTCATAAGCTACATATGATAAATGTATATCTGACAATTTGAAAACATATCTCGCAAAACGTCCCAAACACCTCACTTCAAGGACTACAAGATGCAGCGATGAGTGCTGTTTAGCACCTATCGCATTAATGATTATAAAAAGAGCTATTGCCCTTGCAGAGTGTCGTAGTGGAACCTGCTGCCTTCCAGTGTTTCTGATGCTCATAATGTTGTCAGTCAGAGCTAGATTTGATTACTTCGTGAGTACAGTGCTGTGATTTTTGCTGCATTGTATATTTGTGGTTTGGAAACCTTTATTTTTAATTGTGACGATGCTTCCGTCTTTCTCATATTACCCCTGCGCTTGAGCCATGATGTATGTGGCTTGTAGTATCTGTGAATAAGAAGATAAAAAAATCAAATCAAGTGACCAATGTCCTGATAAGCATGACGACTGGGCTGAATCAAACTACTACGGACTGCGGCTGGCCACAAAGTCCACATTTTATATCGTTCCTAACATTTTACATCATACAAGCGTCGTCTTTGTTCCCTAGAGTAAATTGCTGGGTAAGTTGGTTCATAATGCACAATGGTGGAAACAGCGAAACAGATGCAGGACAATAATAAGGTGACACACACACAACACCACGGGAATCACAACTGATTTATTCCGAGTAATTGAGCCACATTCATGCATCCTTCCTGCGCAAACGCACACCTTGAAGCAAGCGCACACTTTGGACTTTGTGAGGGAAAACTTTAGGGAGATAAAAACAGAAACTCCTTTTCAGTGATTATGGCTGAAGGGTCACTTACAGATATCGGCCTATTTTTCGTGATTAAAACGCTAGCAGCAGCTCGCGCTCATGTCTTGATTTCCCCCGAACGATAATACTGACCACGTGGAACCGAGGGAAACAGTGGCTGTCTTGGACATGCAAGGCTAAATTGCTTCACGTGCCCGAGCCCAAAGTTGTTCGGTGCGGCCTTATACGTACATTCAGGCACGCTACAGTTTGCCCAATATACACTTTGCCGGAGGACAATGGAATGGAGTAAAGCAACCGCACTGCGTACGTGGTGAACTTCCTCTGGTGCTTAGTGATGCAAGCGCCAGTCTGCTGCTGGCCACCAGAAATTTGGGCGCACAAACTGGAGAGCTTTCGCGGGGCAGAAAAAACCAAAGTGGCGAAAAATTTTTGGGCCACTTTATTCATCCCATGTGACGTCTTGTGGAAGTAGGGGACCACTTCGATATTCTTCCTATCCTCTTCCACTGAGCATGCGGGCTTTATGGAACACTTTCATTTTTTCGCCCAAGGATTCACACACCGCCAGCAAAACCGATGGGGGAAACCCTGAGGTTTAAAAGCGGTCAACTTGCTCCGCCAGACTTTGTTGCATCATGTGCGGGAAGCTTTTCTTTAAAGCATTTACCAGCATTTTCTCTTTACCATATTCGAATGTGCTGATTCGAGCGGCAAAAGCGCCTTTTTAGACCATGGCGCATATTTCCAACACACATGTCGATCAGTTAAAAAAGTCAGTTCTAAATCTAGGACCCTAATGGTATGGTAAATCGGAACATCTTTAGTAAAAACCAAGTTCTTATAATAATAAGGAAGTAATTACTCATTGACATCCACCCGAGCGCAGCCATACGGCTACAAAGGAAAACTATACAGCTTTTTAAGAAACTTCATAGTTAAAGCAAAATTCGTCCTCGTCCGGGGTTGGAACCTGGGGCCACCGCTACACTGGAGAAGTCGCTCTGCCAACTGAGCTAACCGGGACGGAGAGCTTATGCTAGGACAAGAGCCAATTGATCAATAACTCAAAGTGGGAAGTGTGTTTGGTCAAATGTTCAGGTAAATTCCCCTAATCATTTGACCAATCAAAGTTCTTAGAACAGGTGCTAAAAACGTTTAAAATCTCGTCCGCCATAAGGGTCAGCTGGTCAGTTTCTGTTAAATTTAAAAATACTAAAAAGTCATCGACATATCTAAAAACCAGGCACTGAGTGGCTGATCCAGATAATTTCCAGCAAATGTTTAGAAATTATCGATGCTGTTTCGAACATCAGTGCTTTAACCCAAATAGAAATAAACTTCGGGCTGATTAAGATGCTGCCGACATAGGCTGACAAGCCAAAAATAAAGACATAGTGATGGGATAAAAACCTACACTCCAAAATTCTGCCCGCACTGTTGGAAATCTATACAGAGCAGTTTCAGCGCCACGCCTTAGTCGTGTTGTAAAGCACTGCTGCTTAAACAATGTATTCCGCAGTAAATACGTTTGAGGCAATTGGGCTTTCTGCTGCCTGGCGTTGGGCTTGTTTAGGGTGAAATGATTGGAAAATGGGTCTTTGACCCCACTTTCAATAGAAGATAAATACCTTGTGCCATTGCGCACTTTTTGGTCAAAGCTACCCTTGGGCCATAAAAAAAGAATTCATCATCATCACAAGCCAGTTTCGCAGCCCAAGGTTTGATGTTCCCCGGGTACTGGTGTTCTCTTTGAGGAAAACAGAAACGACCAACTGCAGCAGGCATTGCTGACTGAACGTTTGCAACAATGACACTCAAGATGACTGCAAAGGACGTCGCAACCAGGAGGCCTGAGAGTAGCTGTTTCCTCATGAGGACCAAGATGGATGAAATGACTTACAATTGAGTTTGTCCCACTATTGCCAGTGTTTTTCACATCCTGGCTAGCAGTTCTTGATTCTTCCTGGTTCGTTTTGTAGCGACAGCTACATTACGGCAGCATTTCGAGCCTTCATCATGGCGGCGCCGCCACCCTGTGGCTGCACCGCCACCCTGTAGCTGCGCCGCCACGCTGTCCCGTGGTTGATCACAGGGGGCGGAGAAGCTGCCGGCGGCGCGGCGCCGTGGCTGGTCACGGGGTTCGTCACGTGGTTGGTCACGTGGTCAGCCGGGTGGTGCGGAGCAACTGCTGCTGCCTGTGGCGCGGCGCGCCAGGGAAACCGAGCTGCGACCGCTGTGCGCATGCGCCGTGTCAAGCGGGACGAAGATGAAGGAGGAACGCCCAGCGATATGGAGAGGCAAAAGACTGACTTGCAATTCAACTGAGCAACTTCCACTCGGCCAGCTGTAGCTACCGCGTCACTCCAGGTTTAACCAGAGCTAAACCACCGCCAATTTTTTAAAATAAGCTGCACCAGAATATAAATGCTCCCCTGTTCTGTCCGTTACTCCTTAGCTTAGATGCTCTTTTCTTGCTGTTAAGCTGGCTGACAGGTTCCGAAAAGAACTATGCGGAAAATCATCTAGTTTACGTTTTCCTACATCGTTGACAAAGGTGAAATGTCTTAAATGCCCAGAAGGACCGTCTTATAAATCCCACGAGATAACATCAATCTTCCCGGAAGGGCTCCTTGACAACGAGGTAAATGGTAACTGCTATGAACGTCCCAGATCACTTCTGTCACACAGCAAGTAGAATGTGACGTTGGAATGTCAACAATTAAAGTAGCCGAATGGAATAGAATAGCACCTGACCACAGGTAGTCTTTTTATTCAAAACGCGTATCTTTTCATTTCCTCAAGGGCTTAGTAGTATAGCAGAAGCACATTTTTTTAAAGGCTATCATGACTCAGATGGTGATTATTGCTACCTTTCTTCTTTTTCTTGCGTTTACGCGTGTCCCTAAGGTGAAAGAACGATGCACGAGCAAAGAAGAAAAGGGGGAGGAGCGAAGCGCTGGAAGTTGTTGCTGAAACAATAATTCTTTAAACAACGTTGCCATCATCACTTGCCCAAGTCTTTTAGTTGAAAATGTAAAAAAAATTCCATGTTCTTGCGAATTTGTGCTTTTAATTCTTGCGCCCCATATGTAATATCCCTCTTTGAGGCCTTTAAGGTAATAAAATTAAATGAAATGAAATGAAAAGCCTCCCGGCACACGTTTCCAAAGGAGCTTAGTTAACACATTTTCAATCTGATAAGCTAGAGATTTCCTCCACGAACGCTTAGAAACACTTGAATCCAGGAACAAAATACACATTCGGTAATTTTTGTCTTATGCCTTCAAAATAATATTGTGCGGAAATATTTGGGTGTAAAACAATTACCATTGCCGAAAGTTTCACATTATTGATCAGCTTGCCATATGTGAATTACCAAAGGGATGTGTGGCTCACAAGCCCGAGATGTCGGGCTAGTGTGTATTGGAAAGTAAAAGAAACGCTCGAGGAGCTTAGCGTTCTGCCGCAGAAGGCTTCTCCTTGCATGTTCAAAATGTCTTGTGGGTGCCTTCTACCGTTATGTGTTTACAATGATTAGTGGAACATATGCGCGAAAAGGGAGCGGTATTCTACTGCTTCCTGAGTTAAGCGCTCTAAATGTTAGCAAGCTTTTATTTCAGCGTTCCTTTTCTTTGTCATTTGTGCTCTAATATTTAAATAAAAGTAGAGAATCACAATTAGACGCAACATTTAACTTCTGTTTTAAAGAACTAAGTTCTAAGCGGTCAGTCTGAAAATTGTCCTGTTGGCTTATCAATATATGCTTCAGATATGAAAAGCAGGAGACTCATGCGTTAGCGGCGTAACCTTGACCTTGTATTAGAAAGAATTCACTTTTGTTGACAGTTTTTCTTAATTCTTGATTGACCATTGCCACATGTTGTATATCCTCTTGACTTGCAGAACAGCCATGTTTAAAATGTTTTTGCGAATAAACTTCAGTTGACAGTCCAACGTCTTGCCGTGTCCTCTCCTTTCTTGTCTGTCGGCACTGTGCGCTACTCCATAAGAGTTCATATTCTCTTTTTCTTATATATTGCGCAGCAGATTATCAAACGCGAAAGCTACACATTGCTACGTTTTAACGTGCTAGTGTTAAAGGCCTTGTAGACCAGAAATTCCGGCATCGGCGTTGTGAGCAAAAAATCACGAGAGTGGCTCTGGCAGGTGGGGCTCAGAGAGCAACCTAGGCGGCAGGTGGGCAACCTGGGTGACCTGACTGCTGCGTCATCAGAACCTGCCCACCTGATAGTGAGCAAATTGCCCACCGTGGCAGGTGGCAGTTAAATTTATGAATGGTCGCTCAAGAAGGGCAACACGAGTCTCACAATCTTCACCGGTGGCAGCACCTGCCATTGCAGGGCAGTTTCGCATCGCTTAACCGCTGCACCAGTGCGCTAGGAGTGGTATGAGGACTCTCAGAGATCGATGAATGTAAAGTAGAGAATGACATTCATCACACATGAGAATTAACCCACCACGCTATCACGTTGTAGCCTTAAGGTGAAGCTCTCATTTTTTGGTCGAAGCCTCCGAAAGCGTACGTGATATAACTTTTTTCTTACTGGGACAGTACAGCTGGGCTAAATGCGTATTTTTATCCTTAAGTGGTCCTCGAAAAGCATTGCACGCAGGCTAATGAAGATATAAGAATTGACAGCAAGGCGAAGCGACGCAAGGGGACGTAAATAATCATGTGTCATGCGGCGAAGCACACTCAAGACTGAATGTGTTTGCGGAGGCACAGGAAAGTGCGTTTGAACCTCACCGGAATACGCATCTGATTGGGCAGTGAATTTCCCCCTTCGGGTTGAAGATGCTGAAGACGATAAGGAATAAATTTTCCGCTGAGCATACAAGGAAATTAAAATCAGTGTAATTGAAAACATTCATGAGCGCTCTTCGTTGCTTGATTTAATGCGAGAGCATTCCACTGAACATCATATCACATCATACGCTATTTTGCCTTCGTTAGTCACAAGAGTCGCTGATTGGCCGCCAGGACAATGACATCATAAGGTCACGCGACTTTTTGCGTAATCACAACTTGCCCCTATACTGAAAGGTGACAGTTAAATTAAATAGGATTCAATCACGTGACTACCAAAGCACTTCGCGTCATGCTATTTCGCGTCCTGCATTAGTCACCATAGTTCCGGGTTCGTCGCGAGGGTGACGACATCACAAGGTTCCATGACATCTGCGCAAAAAGTAAAAAAATAAATAAATAGAAAATTGAATTGCACGCAAGCACGTTGGAACAGGTTCTCGGCGGACTCACTCAACGCATGATTATGTGAGAGCAAATAAAGATACGAGGAAAGTCACAACATTGTGAATGTGAGGCAAGAATGGACAGAGATAAACAAACATGTAGCCGCAACGTTCCTTCTAAAGCTTTCCCATTCCGCTCTTGAGGTATCTTAAGCGGCCCTATACTTTTTTTTGTGTGAGTGGCTGTTATAAAGGAATACTGAAAAGCTGCGGCGCAACGAAGATAACACAAGGAAGAAAAAACAACCCATGCGCCCAATGCCAACTCTGTATTGAAAAAACGGGCTCATTTATAACTCTCACTCACCATTTGACACCACTATATTGCTTATGTGGTAAGTGGCAGTTGTAAATCACTCTCGCTCACATGGTGAGTGAGAGTTATAAATGTGCCCCTTTTTCAATAAATAGTTGGTAGTGTGCGCATGTGTTGTTTTTTCTTCCTTTTCTTGTCTTCGTTGCACCGCAGTTTTTCCAGTCATTCACCAACTCGCCCCACAGGCTGTCATTCTAAAATAGAGGAGTACATACATGGGTGAAGGATTGCGGATTAATGCACTGCGATATAAATTTAGTGCGGTCTGGATGATAAGCCAGAAAAAGAAGACACAAGTTACGGGAATCGAACCAAAGAATACCAATTAGGATGTGAAAACACAGCAAGCTCTATTTCTGAGATTTTTTTCTTCATTGCCGATTCGTACAGCGAAAACATAAGTAGAAATGATAAAAACAGCAGCCTACTTGGCTGACACGGAAGTGGTTGAAATCTTCTCAAGACAACTAAGTCGTCCAGAACACAGGTCCATTCGGGTGGTTCAGCTTGCGCACGATACACTTCTCTTAGGCCCACAACACTTTCAATAAAGTTTTAACGCACCGAACGGACATTAACATCGGCATGTCGCACTTGCATTCCTGTCCTCCAAAGGCTGTGGAGGCCCAAGAGCATAATTAAATCATAAGGCACTCCTCCTTAGTTTGTGATCGGCAAAAACGTGATGCCGTATGGATGCAGGGGAAAATATTTTTTCACGGTTCGTTGGAGGACATCCCAGTGAAAACTTGGGTCCCAACATTCAAGAAACACGTGCTCCACCGTTTCAGGCTTTTTGCATGGTAGGCAGTTTGCCGTCCATGGGACGAAAATCCCTTTTCATGCAGCCACGTCTTAACTGGAAGTGTATTTGAATGTAAATTTTAGGTGAATGTTTTTACGATTGGTTTAACCAGCATTCTTTTAATTTGTTTTAAGACGTCTTGCCCTGGGCGTAGCTCTATTTCTTAGACAGACGTGCAACACAGACAAGTGAGCCGTGCCAGTCTTGTATGGCCTTTCTGAACAGCTCTGAAGGAAAAGAAAAAAATAGCGTAAGTGCACCGCAGACAGCGCCCACCAGTCAGAACGCAAAAAATTGGGCGGTGCTGACCAATCCCGCACAATTCTGAGCATATTTGTGGCTATAATTTTTTCGCTTTAATGTTGAGCAACGTTGTACGTGGTGGAGCTCTACTGTGGGTCATCAGGTACATGGTTACATGCTAATGAAGAGGTGGGGAAATCTTGGCTGCATCAAAATCAACCCCCCCCCCCCCCCCGGCCCGGTCGGAGTCCATCGCCGCACAAAATAAATAAAATGCGTGAACCGATGAACCGAAGCCGACAGTATATATTTTCGTATAAAATGAGAGACTTTCTTTTAAAGTTTGCATACGCACAGAAACTACTGCACCTCAGCTCCTGTATGATCAATTGATTCATGATCGAAGACAAAGAGAAAAAAGAAGCTCAGTGACTACGCTCAAAATGTGATTAAATGTGAAAGGTGGGGCGCTGACCATGAAATAAAGAAAAACAAAGTTTCACCTCCCTTACGGAACCCTGTTTGCAATGAAATAACATGGAGCCTCCGTTCGGAGCCTCCCGTACGGAGCCTGCAATGATAACAGTAATTACAGGTTTTTAAATACGTTTCAATAAAGGGGAAAGTAAACGTGCTCTGACAGGAGGAAAGATTCCATCACTGTCTATTAGGGCGAGGCTGGGTCAACAATACGTGGTCACATTGGAGAGTGGCCTGAGGCGATGTGCAGCAAAACTGTTTTATAGCTGCATTAGTGGCACAGGTTAAGTGAGTCATGTCTTTGATAGGCTTTGCGTGTAATTGTGTCACCACGCTTGAAGGCGAAATTTTCCGCCTTGTTTGAAACATTCGGGAAGCAAGTTGTTACTTTGTTGCATTTCACAAAGAAGTTATGAACAATAAAATATACGCCCAATGCAGAGCTGTAGCTTCAACACAGCAATGAATGCACAGAAAGAAACGTCGGTCACAAATAGTTCATCACAGCGACAGCAAACATGGAAACAGGATTCGATGCGGTTTCAACAATTATAGGCTCGGTTTCTACTTCACTGTAAGAAATAGTTCTTAAATTTCATTCAATGCATTCACTGTTGTCGCGTCAGAAGAAAAATGCAAAATGCCAAGAGCGGATCTCTAATATCATTGTGCTGAAAGTCTAGCAAAGTTCGTGGCCAGTAGTTAGAAAAAAAAATCAATACAGCAATTATCAAACCATTATAACATCATCTTGACGGTGTTTCGAAATACCTCATTATTATATGTTTGATTCCTGGCTTTCACTATATATAGCCACCTTTCCTTCTATGAACAAATTCAGTTGTTATTCAGCACTTGCTTTCTGTGTGTCCCGCCGCCGCTGTTGCGCTGTTCTTTTACAGTGAATTGAGACCAACTCGCTCAAATTTCAGTTTTGCTCAAGATCCATACGCTTTACTGCGCTCATCACGAGAGTATGAACGGCAGTCGAAGAAGGAGAAAGATGGCAAAGCGGAGGAAGCTTGCCGCTATACATGCGCTCTGGTTTAAGATGCAGCGCTGGTTTTTTTCCCTGCTGCACCTCTGTTCTTCATCGAAACAGCAGGAAAAAAACCTAAGGAGTGTTGTACTCGCCTTCTGATTTTAAAATAAATGGTGGTCATTTTTGGTTATGTTTTCTTCGGCTTTGATGTAGTCGAAATCATTTTTTGATAACCGCTTTCCATTTGCAAAAGATGTTTTAACAAAAAAAAAAGAAGGAAATTTGCATTTATAAGTTCAGCTAGCCAAAGGAGAGTTTTGTTAAAGAAAACGCACTGAACGCGTGCTACTATCTTCTTTCCCGAATTTCTTGAGCAAAATACGTGATCATTTTATTTCGAAAGTACGCAGCCATATTGGTTTGGCATGCTTTCAGCGATCCCTCGTGCGTTTCATGCTGCAGCTCTAGTTAATGCTTCATTGTTTTGTTCATGGCGTCATCCTGGATGCCGCCGCTATTTCTATTTTAAGTATGAAATGCCTGTGGCTCCTATTCTCTGGAAACACCGTGCGAAGCTGAAGGAGAACGTGAAGACGAATGAGAAGAATATGAAAAACTTTTATAAAGCACTCCGAACTTTTCGTTCCGAATCATAGGAAGAAGAAAAAAAATTACCGTGCTTATACAGCCCAGAACAGGATTAGAACTGCCGGTGGCGTGAAAAGATTGCCTTCGTTTTTCGCTGCCTTAGGCCATTCGGCCATCACCACATGGAGTGTAAAAAAAAAAGGCCACGCAGAAACCCAACAAAGCAGTTCAAGCTCAGCTTGGTCGATAAACATTTTTAACAACTCGCAGCAGCCTCTAGCTTCGTGTGTATAACTGGCACCATCTCGCGATGGGCTTTCACTATCGTCGTCTTCATCATCATTCAACCGTTACAGAGACTGTCAAGAAAAAAAATATGTTTTGAGGAATGGAACGTCGCAGCAGCTGGCTCAGTTCTCAGTGTACTTCTCAAACCCGCCGTGACGGATATGATAAAGAAAGTAGTGGAATAAAAAAAAGATAAAGAATTAAGTGCCGAACTGAGGATAGCGGATTCATTTGACCCCCTAAGATTCTACTTCGCGACCGCGACCATATTTTTTGCAGTTGCCTCGATGTGCTGTTCGACAGACAGGCGGCCCGGCGTCAGGCCGAGGCAAGTGTCCTAGCGTTCTCTGTAGAACGTACTGAAGCCACGTGCTCTTTTCGGCACGTGGCGAGCGCAGGGCACGAGGGCCGGCACATACAAAAATTGGCCGTGGTTTAGCTCTAGTTAAACCAGGAATGACGCTATAGCTACATGTGGCCGAGTGGAACTTGGTCACGCTGAAGGCTCGAAATGCTACCGTAATGTAGCTATCGCTACAAAAAGCAGCGACGGGAGGCAAGGTGGTGGTTACAACTTTATTTCCACAAAATGGAAGTGATTAGTAGGGGATGGGTCGAGCCCAGGGTGGCCGCCAGTCGGGGGCGACCTCTTGAGCACGCGTGATGAGGGCTAGTGGCGTTGTTTGCCTTGAACTGGCCAAGAGCTTGTCCCATTCCTCCGCCGAGGGAGCTGGCAAGAGTGTCGTTGGAGGGAGTTTGCTAGCGCATTTCCATAAAATATGGTCTTGGGTGGCGTGCGTCCCGTCACAGCAGTGCGGGCATGTGGGGTCATATTCACCGTTCGTCATTAAACATAATCGGTAGGGGATAAGAATTGCAATTGTTTGTAGGCGTCTGAGTGTCGTGGCTTGCGCCCTGTCGACGTCGGGGGTGAAGGGCGGGATACGTCCATCTTAGCTCGCGATAAAAGTTTGTGATCTCCGCGTACGAGCGAGGCGCTTCGGCGGGAGAGTCCGTTCCCGAGAGGTCTCCCGTCCCCCGGTTGGTTAAACCACTGGGCTTGATGGCCGACCCCCTCGCCTCCGGAGTTACCCTCGTGACCCGGAACCCATACGAGATCAATGTTGTGATCCAGAGTTCGGTTGCCCAGAATTCGCATTGCGACTGCGCTTACCGAGTTTTTGGCGAAATTTTGAATGGCGCTCTTAGAGTCGCTCAGAATAGTTTTGATGCGGAGATCCGTGATGGCCAGTGCGATAGCTACTTCCTCTGCCTCTCGTAAGGTTGTGACGTTAACGAGGGCTGACTCTGGAGTGGCCATACATGCCACGTATGTTCAGCCTTTGATATGTCGAGCTGCATCCACGTACACTGCTCGTGGTTCATCCTCGTACTGTTCTTTAAGGGTCTGCGCCCTTGCTGTCCTGCGGGCGTCGTGTCAGCCTGGCAGCATGTTATTGGCTACTGGTTTAACAACTAGTCTATTAGTAATGTCGACTGATAAATGTGATGTCGCACATACCTCCTCGACGGGGTGGATGTGGAGTATGTCGAGAATTACGCGTCCCGCAACACTGCGCGACAAGCGGGTCACTTGTGTCATCTTATGGGCTTCGGTTAGCTCAGCAAGCGTGTTAAAAATTCCCAACTGCAGCAGCCGATCTCCGTTGGCGTATGTCGGCAGGCCACGGGCCGCCTTGTATGGTGTTCTAATGATGCTACTAAGTGCCTCTTCGTCCCTGCGACGCAGATTATAGTACGGGCAGGCGCACGTGATTTGACTTTTCATGAAGGATTGCAAGATCCTGCACAGGTCGGCTTTTCTCATGCGCCGGCGACGGGCGGCAATGCGCCCCACCAGCCCCCCTATATGGTGCGCCGTGACGCGTAGCCAGCGGATCGCTTCTTTGTTTCGAGTATTATTCTTAATAAACATGCCAAGAACCCTGGTCGTGGCTACCGGGGGTATTGGATGGTTGTCAAAGTATATCATGAACAAACAACCTTCACAGGCAGCACCCGACCCTCGGGAACCCATCGTGTAGCACATTGACGGAAGGCGAGCCCATTTTCGCTCGCCAAGAAGAAGTTCGGAAAGAAAAGTTACTGCGGCCGGAGACTGCTCAAGGCAAGGGTGCGGCTATCACCATCGATGAGGCGTCCTAGGATGCGCTATGCAATTCCTCCTAGCATGCTTACATTTACTCTCCACGACAACGTAGACCGCCAATTTTTCTGATCTGATTTTAAGAAACAAACGACTATTCTGTACTCTGAATTTTTGTTCGTTTGTTATTTTTGTTCGTCCATACGTTCTTTAGCTCTGATGACGGATATAATTTACGGATCGTCCTGTGGCAGGCTCTCCGACTAGCATATAGTGAATGACACAAAACCCAGTTAAGCACAAAGGTGCAAAACGTCACACACATTTCATTAAGTACAAACATTTATTTTTTTTGAACCTCGGTAACCTTTCGATCCCCTGTCGATTATGTGCCGCAAGCGATTCTCCTGAAACTTTCGAGAATACGTCAGACTTCGGCTTACTTTCTTTTAGGTATTCACTCTTTCCGCCTTTAATCAATGTCCTTTGATGAAACCTTAGCTTCACTATACCCTAAACCTACAAAGCGCGAGGCTCATATCGCCTGAATATTACGAAGATAAAAGGGTTGTTCATTCTGACTGCACTTCAGCGAAATTGGTCCTGTTAACTATTGCCAGAGTTTGCGTACGACAGGCATTATATCCACATTTCTTGTGTTTGAGCCTGAGAACCTTTTGCACATTTTAAGTATAAGGAATCCCAACGTGCCTCTGACAATAGCAATAGACATTTCAATACAATTGCCCAACGGGCGAGTTGGTAATAAATTCTGAGGGTAATAAAGTCATCCGCACCCGTCTTCTGCGCTGTTACCCTAAAGAACAAATTTCAATTACCCACCCCGACTCTTACGCTTGTCAGAACATTTTTGGTGCCCAAAAATGAATGCATGAGCACATATGATGCACCTGAAATTTATTAATTTTTGCCAAATAATTTAACTTTTTCTCACACATGTCATCCTAAAAACAGCGCGAGGGGAAGGAAAATATGAGCTCGTGCTGCATGCGGGCATACCATGCAAGCATACGACGACAGTTTAAGCAACACTCCAGTCTGCTAACAACGCCATTAATGCAAAACTGGAAAAGAAATGAAGCTTGAGAGCCCAAAATATGTCGTGCGGAAAGAAAAACTTATTATTTGAAGCTGTGGCTTATGCGTTTAGAGTGACTAAAGAATAAAATATTATTGTTGGTAATAAATATAACTGCATACACTGCATATATAAAATAAAACTGCAAATACGTTGCAATGCTCTATAATTTAAGCCCTGGAAATGTGTACAAACGATTCTAATCTGCACTGATGGCACTCTGTGGTGCGGGGTGCTGAGGACTGAAAATTAAATCGACAACTTCGAATGTCCTAAACACTCTATTGATATTCTATGACCATCAAAAATAGTTGGCGTGAGCTCAGGAACTATTGTACAGGTGGGATTTTCCAGAGATTAGAGAGTGTCGGCCATGGTTGTCGGCCATGTTTTGCACTGAACCTTTGGGGGGCTCCCTTGTTTTCTTCACATTATAAGTTTGAAATGTCCCAGTTCAGTTACGCAGTATTTTCTAAAGGCGTCGAACAGATGGCGCTAGGGGCTGATGTCCGCACAAGCTGGGCTAGGCGGCTATACGCTAGTCAGATAGGCTCAAACTTTCATAACACAAATTAAGGCTCTACAATTCGCGCCAAATTAAAATCGTTCAATTCGAACGAACGATGGCGTGGTATGCCCCATTTTTAGAAATCACCATCACCATCATCCTCGTCATCAGGAGCTAACTGCGTCCATTGCAGGATAAGACATCGCCCATACTTCTCCAATTAATCCTGTAGTGGGCCTGCCACGGCAGCGTTACCCCGCAAACTTCCTAACTTCATCCGAGTATCTGACTTTGTGCCCCGCCTGCTACATTTGCCTACTCTTGGGATCCCTTCTGTTACGTTCAACGACTAACGGTTATCCTGGAGTAACATGCCAGGCCGACAACCAGGCAGTCCTCTCCTGTTCTATTAAAGTCCACCCTCCGCCTATCGGTTATCTTACCTTCAAATTACATGCCCTGGCCATGTCCATTTCTTGATGACAACTAAGATGTCATTAACTTGTGTCCCTTTTGTGACCAACTCAGCTGTCTTCCGGTATAGCTCGCTGCATTGCCCTCTATTTGAGTGCAACCCTGCTCTTTAGCCAGCACGTCTCTGCCCCATTGGTAAGTGCCTGTGATATAAAACAGTCATATGCTTTTACCATGAGGGATAGTGGTAAATCTCTGTTCATCATCTCATTGTGCCTGCGAAATGTACCCTATTCTTATTCCCGCAGTTCGCTCTTGCGGTCCGGGTTTGCGGTGACTACCTGCATTAAGTAGATGTATTCTCTTACCACTTCCAACGCGCGCTGCCTGTTGTAAAGTGCTGTGCTCTTAAACGACTGTTCAACATTACTTTAGTTACATGCATATTGTTACGTCGATTACGTTGCATGATGCAGTACTTCGCGTAGGGTAGATGAGAACGAGGTTGAAGCGTGAGCGCTCGGGCTGTGGTTAGCCTGACGCTGGCCATTCCCTGTTTTCACCCACTTTCCCGCTCATCTTGTAAATAAACCCACCCCCGTAACAACTAGAGAGAGTGCGGGCAAGGCCGAGGTGCCTGGAGGTGATGTCGTCACGCATGGCATGTAGGACGGCGCCGCGGCGAGAAGCCGGGACGACAAGCAGCAGACGGACACCATCGGCTGAGTAGTTCTTGATGAGCAGACCATTCCCAATGACGAAGAGTGGTGTAGGTGCAGACTTTAGGGTCTTACCATACAATGGAGTCAGAGCTGGATCTTGGCATTGTTCGTGCTGGAACGTTACGTGGTCTGGCAATGTCTCGGTCGCAGGTGCAAGACAGTCTAGATCGTCTTCATCTCCTGCCGTGCAAATAAGAGGATATCGAGACAATCAGTCAGCCTGGCGGCGACCGCTCTTATAGGACACAGCAAGTCGTATTCTTAAAGACATAATCCCCAACGAGCTAGTCGACCGGAAGGGTCGCGCAGGCCAACAAGCCAACCGAGGGAGCGATGGTCGATGATTACGATGACGTTGAGTCAGCATAGATACGGTCGAAGCTTGTTAACAGGGAAGACGACGGCGAGACGTTTCGCTTCTGTCACCATGTAATTGCATTCGGCTTTCGTGAACGTGCGGCTTGCGTAAGTGATAACATGGTGGGCGTCGTTCTGAAGCTGGACGAGCACCGCGCCGCTGTTGACGCCGCTGGCGTCAGTATGAACCTCGATGGTAGCAGCCGGATCGAAATGGCGTAAAAAAGGAGCGGAGGTTATCAGAAGCTTCAGTTGTCGAAAGACCATGACTCACACGTGACTCACACGACACAAACGGAGCGTCTTTTTGCAGCAGGAAAGTGAGCGGGTGAGAAGTCTGAGCGAATTTTTGGATGGAACGGCGTAAATACGAACTTAGGCCCAGGAGCTTCTGAAATGCTTTACATTTTGAGGTTCTGGAAAGTCACGCACTGCAGCGTTCTTTTATGGATCGGGCGGAAGACCATCCTGATCCACTAGGAAACCCCCACCAGAGTCTATCAATCACTGAAATGACACTTCTCAGAGTTTAAAACTAGGCCGGCCTAATGAATGCAGTCCAACACAAGGCTAAGCCGCTCATCACGCTCACGAAATGTCTTCCCATAAATTATTACACCATCCAGGTAGCACGTACATAACCTCCTACTTTAAGCCACCCAGAGTGGTGTCCATAACCTTTTGCGCCACGGCGTCCCTGCTTTTACATGCGACTTTTTGAAATTATTTTCTAAGCGTCTCGAGGTGTTTTCACGAAATAGTCATGGCAGCTATATTTTAATCCCGGCTGGACAGAATGGTAAGGCCGTTTTCTGCCCAGAAAGGAAAAAAGAGGCTCTTCAAAACCAGGGAAATAATGGACGTCGTTAAGTTCTATGGTGCGCCTAGCGAGTGCTGTCTGGCGGTGTAATTTTTTTTCTTCTCTCACGTGGGATAATGCGTAATAAAGGACGCTACAGCTGAATTTGCGTTGCGGAAAGAGCTTCGGATGATAAGGAATTATTTTTTATGACTTGTGTCTTCGCAGGAATAGGACAGAAATTCAATGAACGTGTATGTGTGCGTCGTGCGTGAATTGATGATGTTTTCCAGCCATTCATGGTATTTTTGCGAAAAAAGTGGATGTAACAAATATATACACTTACATTTTAAAATTTCTCTCGATAGTGGAAAATAATGCGTGTCTGAAGGTGATAAATAGTTCGAATGTCGCTAGTCCATTGCGCAGCCTAAAAGTCATCACATTAGATTCGTAAATTCTATTAGAAGTCACTTTCCGGTGCCTTTTCTTGGCATGATGGATACATCGGGATCTGACAGTAGCCAGACCGCAGGTCTACAAATGAGAAATTGGAAACGGACTGAAGACAGTTCACAGCACGGCCGATAGGCGGAAGAACATAGACGTCCTTCCTCGTAACTGCGTTTACCCGACGATAATCTACACAAAATCTCCATGGCATGTCCTTCTTCCACACAAACATGACGGGGGCAGCTCAAGGACTGCAAGACTCCTGTATAACCCTTTATTCAACATGTCCAGGATGTGTTCGTTGATTACTCGCCAATCAGCCGAGGACATTCGATAAGGCTTCTGCCTGATCGGAGTTGACCGCAAATGTTGATCTGATGTGACATACGCGAAGCTCACGGCAGAAAGAAAAAATGGCTTTTTGGGCAAAATCGAACACAGATGTGTAATGCGCAAGAAGTTCACGCAAGTCAAACTGGTCGGACGAGGAGAGAAATTTGTTCAACTACCGAATATTATTTGTGCTCTAGTCAGGAACCACACTCGGGCGCGGATAAGGAGACACAAACCAAACTGTAACGACTTCATAATCGTCAAATGCAGCCATCTTGAGGCCGTAGGGCAAACGAAAAGGTTTCGACAAAATATTCACAGTACACAGGTGGGCGCAACCATCTACGGCATCTACGACAGCACGGGGCATTAGCAAATTTTTCTTAGTGGTGTTGCTGATGTCGGCATCAACTAATACAGGGTGGATGCCTGCTCGAGCGCCAGAGCAGCGGACAGGCACGAACATTGCCGCCAGAGCTAGTAGGAAGACAGCGTTGGTAACATAAAATGCTCCGTAAATAGGGTTATGTGATTCTTACACAAAGGCAGAGAGAATATTGCGCAGCAGAGAAATTTTCGCCTACTGCGCAATCGATCATTGCTCCACAGTCGCGCAGAAAGTCAATGCCGGGAATGACATCATGCGTGACTCGTGTTAAAATTGCGAACTCAACCTGAAACATTTCCTCAGTGACGGAGACTGGCCCGCGGCAGGAACCCATTGGACGCAGATGTTCTCCCCTAACACCGCGAAAGCCGGCACTTCGGTCCCAATAAATCATCACCATTTGTCCAAGGCGATTTTTGAAACGAAGCCTCATTACGGAGACGGCGGCACCAGCGTCCACTAAAGCGAAAGTATTTACATCGTTTACTCTAACAAGCACTTTGTTCTTCAACGTCACAGCAGGCAGAGGAACTGGCAAAGATGACTGTTCCGCGACAGTACCTCTATCAGCTGCTCCTGCTAGTTTCCCGTCACTGGAGAAAGCGAGTGGCGGCACGGTGATGGGGACTGGTTTCTCTGCGAGGGTGGTGGTGTGAAGCGGCGATCAGAAGCGGGAGAGTCACTCCGAAAGGCATCAGATCCAGATACTACTTGTTGAGGATGCTGATTGTACGCAGCGTTGTCCCGGAAACCCGGAGATGGTTGCGTCCACGAGCGTGCGGACTGCTGTCGCCGTCGCTGACAAAACCGCGCGATCCGTTCGCGACGGTCGCAGTTGTAACAAATCGGCGAGCCACGAAGAGGGTAGGTGCCGGCGGGAGCGGGCGGGGGTCGATAGACGGGAGGAGCTGGATGATCAGCGTCCGTATGTGGTGAAAACAGTGTGATCACAGGCTCAGAAGCGCGATCATGACTGCAGGAGCAGCGCGGATGCTCTGGCTGGCAGGGCCACGAGGCTGGGTGTTCAGCATGCGGTGGCTGCACAGCCTATTCGTAGTGCACAGGTGGTGCGCCGACGCCTTGCGAGTGCTTGGTGAGATCTTCACTGGCAACTCTGTAGACCAGTGAGGCAAGATTGCCATGAACAGTGTAATCAATAATGGCGACTGCTGTAACGTTAGAAATGAATCTGAGTTTGGGTGAAATTCGCCGCATTTTAACGAGTCACTCGTGCAGCAGTGCTGAATAACATGAGAGGCACTGGCGAGGGTGTACTTGGTGATCAGAAAATGATGAACATCTTCAGCAATACCCTTTAAATGATGGCCAACCTTGTCTTCCTCGAACATGCGCCTGTTCAGAACCCGGCAGAGCCTCAGGATATCCACTATGTAAATCGTGCACGTTTCTGCAGGCAACTGCGCACGTTGAGAAAGGGACTGTTCCGCCTTGCTTTTCTTAGATGTGAAGTCTCAAAAGCACTTTGCGATCTTTTTAACGAACTTGTCCGACGTAGGTAGTATGTCTTCATTGTTCTCTAACCACAGTAGAGCTGTGCCGGACAAAAAGAAGACCACGATGGCGAGCTGCGCTGCTGCGTGGCAACGATTACACTCGCTGACACAATGGTAGTGTGTCAGCAATCCTCGAGAACCTCACAGACCAGACGGGAAAATGTTTTGGGCCCACGCTGATGCGGCCATTAACCGAACGGTGGCTGATGTTAGCGGCCTGGTTTGGAAGCGGTTCCAATCGTGTGCGAAGAGTGTCCTTCTCCGTCGTGGCTCGCCATAGCTGTTCGGTCAGGCGGGAGGCCGGCCAAGCGTCTGCTGCATCCAGGTTCTGTGGGGTCCAGGACTGCCCAGCAGCCCTTCCAAGTTTTACGGGGATGGGCTGATTGAGAAGTTGAGCGGGAAAATGAGTGAAAGCATGAAACAGTCGGCGTCAGGTTGTTGTTGTTGTTAGCCTATCAAAAGAAGGCACATACCCACACTGGGGGATCGGCCAAGGATCGGGTGGCTATTCACCTGAACGCACTTAATAAAAAGGAAAAGCACGTGGGAGCGTAACACCGGTGAATTCTTCCTCATGAACAGAAAAGAGATGATAGTTTTGATTTCAAAATTATAAGAATAGTAATAAAGAGAGGGATTAAATAATAATGATTAAGTCAAAATGTAATAACTGATAGAAAAGTTTGGAACACTTAGCAAGACAGACGGTGAGATTCTATCAGGAAATTTAGAACAGCGGTACAAACAGATCTGTGGCTGAACCCAAATGTGGTGGCGCCAAATGACAGCGTCAGGTTAACCACAACCCGAGTTCACGCGCGTAAACCTCGTTCTCTTTTACCCTGCACCTAGCGCCACTCCACGCACATTAGTTGGCGTAACAATATTAATTATTTTACTCACTATTCTGCTTTATCTCTCTATGTCTTAGCTAATGCTTTGCATTTCGGCGCCTCAGTTACATAGCAAGGCAATGTCACCACTAAATTGTAGGTTACTAACGTATTCTCCATTAGCCTCTATCTCCATTTCTTTTCAGTCCAATTTTCTCAATGCCGCCTGTAAATACGCGGTGAAGAATACCAGTGAGACCGAATGCATTTGCGTGAAATTCCTCCTGCTTGGAATTTTATCACTTACCTTGTGTAGGACTACGGTCGCTGAACAACCCCTAGAGATTTTTTCCAGAGCCCTTACATAAGCCTCCTCTGCACCCTGGTTACGGAATGTTATACAGGGTGCTCCGCCTAAGATTCTCGACAACTTTCAAAAATAGTATGTTCAGCTAAAGGAGTGCATTTTCCCGCAAATTAATGTCAGCGGCATATTACGTCAGAGAACACTACTGGTAGCAGCAGGCAAAGTAACTTGAACCGTCACATTTTTGAATACTACTCTTAAGTTTCTTATTTAGTCAGGGGCTTGTGGCCCTTCGTAAGTATGATTGATAACATTTTTTAGATCTTCAAAAATGCCGTTCTTGTCACCGCTGCAGAGCAAGCAATTTTGACGCCACACAGCTGAAACCTAAACCGCGCAACCAGCAAGAGCGTTAGCCACGCCTACGAGTCCTCGTCACGCACTGTCACATTCAAATGAATTTCACGTCTGAAACATATAATTTATGCAAAACATTTCACGATTGTTTATAGTAAGTGCACTCCAGGGCACAGCATCATACAGAGGAGCAGAACATAGTTTTTCCATATTAGCTCGACATACCCTTGAAATGATCTACACCGAAGTCGGAGCACATAGTGATGACGACCAACCCAAGAAAACGCGCAAGCTTAGCTAGGAATCTAAATACAGTATGATTCCAACTTTGAGCGATTAAAACTGCACACTTCAGCAGGAAGTATGATTGCAAATTCACAGAATGGGCGGGAAGCATCACGTTGCAGCAATAATGTTGTTCACATGCAATAGGATGAGCGGCCGGGTAAAATGGGGCATGAAAGAACGCGAGAAGTGCAAAAAGGGTGGAAAACATTTGCGCACTACGAAGTGATGTGCTAGCAGCCACAATTGAATAACATAAAAACGCGAAAAGAGAGAGATACGGCAGTATAAAGAAAATACAATGAACCGAACTTGCACGGCCCGACCTGCATTAGCAAATATAATGAACAAAAACCTTACTGAACAAAATAAAGCAGATGACGAGAAAGCCTTAGGTTAAGGTGTGTTTACTGACAAGAAGAAAAAGTAATTAGGACATTTATTTAGGGCAGCAAACGCTTCATTCCCGTAACAAGACGGCGTACTGGCTGTACGACGTGTCACACGGTACAGTCCCGGTCAATGTCAAATTGCGCTGTCGTAAGTGAAGCCCTTCTATATCTGTTGCAAAAAAGGATATTAAAACCTTGACTGTGGTTTAGCTCAGGTTAAACCTGGAGTGGCGCGACAGCTACATCTGGCCGAGTGGCTCTCGCTCAGTCGAATTGCAAAGTCAGTCCTTCGCCGCTCCGTTTCGCTGGGTGTTCCTTCTTCATATTCGTCCCTGGACGTGAATTCACTCTCTCCTCCACTCACCCCCCCCCCCCCCCAACTCAGTTTCACCGGCGCGCCGCGCCGCCGGCAGCAGCAGCTGCTCCGGACCACGTGACCAGCCACGGGGCTGCCAAGGAGCTCGAGTGGTGCCACGCTGAAGGCTCGAAGTGCTAGCGTAGTGTAGCTCTCGCTACAAAAGGTGCTTACGGCCTAGGTGAGTGGCCTCATTTCTCTATCATTTAACATAATCTGCTGACATATAAGGAAACCTTGATGTCACACAACCTATTCCTCCACAACCTGTTCAAAGCACGCTTGCGCTCAGGACTTTGATGAATTCGCATCTTTAGGTCTCGACGGAAATCTGACAGCTACACCACTCTGCCATAAATAAAGGACACGGCATTAGCTACCAATGGATACCAGGACACAGCGGCATAGCAGGCAATCACCACGCGGACGAGGTCGCGTGAACTACTGACCACGACGGCGACTGTATGTCGACCTCTGAGACCTTGACCGCAGTAAGCGATTAACCGCATCGAGGTGACTCGCGCCTCGATAACTGTTCGGGCCTCACAGCAGAGAAACCCGCACCTAAAACTTGCCGTCCTGGACGCGGGTCTTCACAAAGCGGACCTGATGGCTGCCGTAAACCACCGGAACCCATTGCTGCAGCTGGAGCCTGCCACATGTAAGGTGCGCGTTTCTTATAAAGAGAGAGGCGGCACTTATGTATCTGCTACTAAAGTGGCCCCGATGCGTTTCGCCACCTGACGGCAGCTGAATGTGTCATTGCGGGCTGGTCCTCAATTGCACTTTCCCCTTTATGCATAACTATGGACACGGACTGAGCCGCTGCCCACACACGGCCGACCCCTCAAAAGCAGTCTGCACGCGCAGTGCTGGACCCATGCGCAACCTGTAGCGTGCGCCCGCGGGACTCCGCTGTTTGTGGCGCCGCATGCCGTCAAGACGGGTGAATTTCTAATCCTGCTGCCGGATACGGAACGTGCCTAGCTTTACAGGAGAAAGTAGCTCGTTTTCAAGCCCGAACTAATTATGGCGGGACACCTCAGCAACATCTGCATTCTCTCATCATCATCATCCCCCAACGTGACCCTCATGTTTCTCATCTTTCCCTTCCCCAGTGCAGAGGAGCAGGCCAGATATTCATTCTTCCGGCCAGTCTCTCTGCCTTTCCTGTAAATACCCCCCCCCCCCCCACACCCCTCCCCCATTTCGAGAGTAGGCACAACGGGCAGGCTCAGCACACTTGCGCAGGAGTTCACGCTTGCCGCATGGCCAATTTTCGAATTCACGTTTAAAATCACTGGACCTTGATCTGAAGCCCCAGCTTCCATTCGGCCTACCACGACGTGATGCAGCTTTACTGTGTCGCCTGTAGCTTGGTGCAGCTTTTCACAAACCATTACTCAATTGTGATCGGTTTGGCTAATAACCCTTCATGTATTATCTGCGGGTGGGGCGAGACAATAGTCCACTCTCTTTGTGAATGCCCTGCCTACATTGCCGAAAGGCAGTCTCTGCTGTGCGCTGGAGCGTCTAGACTCACGCCTACTGAAGGAAATGAAGATTCTTGGCCATTGGCCGCAGCGATCATCGGCGGTGGCACTGCTTTGATTCTTGAGAACTTCTGGCCTACACGATAGGCTGTGACTTGACTGAACGCTTGCTGACTTTGCATACTAACTGTTTTCCTTCTACTCCTTTTATCCTTCATCTCTATATTCCTTCATTCCTTTTCCCCAGTGAAGATTAACAAACCGGTTTATTCTTGAGGTTAACCTCTCTGTCTTTATCCTTCTCCTCCTCCTAGGTGCCAAGGGTATTAAAATTAAGACTTAAATAGGCACCATAGAGCTTCCTGTTGTTAAAAGTGCACGCGCATAAAGGCAAAACTCGTGTGTGGCTTACACATGCATCTATTCAGGAACTTTCAAATTGAGTTTGAATTTGTTTAGACGTCAGATTTAGAGCTTCATGCCGCATCACTTATTCTGGAGTTGACGGTATTGCTAGAACTATGGTTATGACGAAAAGAAATAGACGTGCTATGTTTCTGGCGCTGCAGTGTATATAATATGGCGTGCTGAGCTCTTTTCCTTTCGCTGCAAGGGAAAAGCACCGTGAACAGTATAGCGAATGCGGGAATAAATAAAGATCCATTTTTTCTGCTTTTTGTTCAAATCAAGCCCGGGCCAAATTCGTTTCTTGCGGCCATAATGGTTCTCTGCTGTGTCATTTGGGCAAATCACCTCAACATCATTTAGTACCGTTGTTCATATATTGTTCAGCTTCCATTTCTTGGTTCGTCGGTGAACTGGCGATACGTACCTATTTGGGCGTGTGCCCGCTGTGCTCCGTCGTCTATAGTTCCCGATCCTCTCCCGCATCGCACAGTCGTTTGCAGCCTGGTTCCCGGGGGAAAAGTGCGGGGTACATCGATCTTTGTAGACTGCTTCAGGCGAGGAGAGTACTGCTCTTGCGGCTGTTTGCTTCATTTTTCAAGCATAGAATTTTGCTTGCCTATAACGCCTTTCTTTGCGTGCAGGGTGGACATCACAACGTTTATAATGGGCATACGCATTTTAGTTATATGGAGCAACAAACCCGTAAGCGCTGTAGTCCACAAATGTCTGAGGAGAACTACGGAAGGAGTGCGAAAAGAAGTTTATCCGGGAAATAAGAATGATAGATTCGGAAAGTATGCGTATGCTTGCGTCTATGGCGCGTAAAAGAGGGACTATACTAATTATAATTTATCTCAAAGGGGCACGACACACCCTGTATCGTCCGCGTTACAGTGGAAAGTCAACTGGCAGTAGCATGAAGGTATTAAGGAAGTCATTGAACTGAGCAGGAGCTGTGAGCGATTTGTAACCTTTTTGATGTCTTTGTTGTCCTCTGTTGAAGTGGCACATACTCGCCGTGAGGGATTGGCCAGGGCGCATTTATTTATCATCGTTTTCTTCTTCCTTGATGACATCTAAGCAGGCGTGGTCGCGAAGGTCGTCTGTAAGTACCGCTTCAACGTCCGCGTTGAGAAGGAATGCCACTTTCTTTCTTGTTTCTTTCACTTCCCCCGTCCTTCTTTTCTCCATTCATGTGCGATTGACGTGTCCATCGAAAGGCAAGGCAGATATACCACCTTTCCTTCAAAAAATTTGGATCAAATTTAATTTTGCGCTCACATAGAGGTGACCTGAGCGCATGTGATAGGCCGCGCACGATCACTGTTAAGTACACGAGGTCGAAGGCGGGTGATGAGCGCATGCCCGCCCACTGCAGGCGCTGAGGATTTTTCAGGATTAAAATCAGTGGAAATTTTTCTAGTGACTATGTTCATATTGACGTGCTTCGCATGTGGGAGATCCTCTCTTATAAATCACTCCCGCTTGACACTAAACGTGTAGTTATACGGTGCTGTGAACACTAGTCGGAAAACTCTTTTCTGAACTGAGACGCCCGCCGCTAAAGAAGCGCCTTTTTCTATAAAAACATACTTGAGCTGTGAAACTAGTGACTTCTAACCGTAAGATTGGCACTTAGGGCTTTTATAAGTGTGGCTACCATTGTTGACAACATGGTGGTGGATATTTAGGGCTCTCGTGCAGCCGGAGATGTTTTGTGGGAAGAATTAGGACCTTGGTCAATTAAGGATTCCTTTCAGTAACAATATTTATCTTCTATTTTAATAGTGATGTACAAAGTAGAATTGCTCGCTGATAACAGCACTGACATGCTGACGATCACTTATTTCTATAGCCCAAGGGCATCTGTGGCCGAAGAGCGCCATGGCACAAGGTATTTTTCTTGTACTCAAGGTTGGGTCAAAGACACACTTCCCAAGCATTTCACCCTAAAGAAGCCGAGCATGAGACCAGGGAAAGCGCATCACAGCACATCAGGAGCGCGTCTAATCAAAACAACGAGCCGAGACTTAGGTTGCGCTCTCCACTGGAGAAGAGGAGCGTCTATCAATCAATCAATCAATCAATCAATCAATCAATCAATCAATCAATCAATCAATCAATCAATCAATCATTCATTCATTCATTCATTCATTCATTCATTCATTCATTCATTCAATCAATCAATCAATCAATCATTCATTCATTCATTCATTCATTCATTCATTCATTCATTCAATCAATCAATCAATCAATCAATCAATCAATTAAAACAACTTTCACGATTTTACAAAGCGGAAAAGGTGCGGGCACGATATGATGGGTGGCGATGTGTATAAAAGGGAGATGCCAGTCTATACAACACTATGGGAGCACACATAATCAAAACGGCGAGTCCAGGGACGCGTTAGACACGAAACGAAGGAGCGCCCGCGTATCGTAGAGACCTTTCCAAATCAGCAGCCAATGTCTAGTACAAGGTCCTCAGAGCGTGTTCTGGTTTTGAAACGCGCCTGGGAAGCGCCGAAAGCCACTCTTTCGCGCCTATATAAAAAGCTTACCACAATTACACATAAACGCTGTAGCTTTTGGGATGTAACGTGGGTGAATTTTTTTTGGGTGATTAAGCATAGGAAGGAAGCACCAGGAAGGTGATAACAAAAAATCAAGGAAACTATTCAACAGAAGTTTGCGTAACTCCCCAGCGATGCCCGCGTTCTCAGTACTAAGACATTCGATTTGGAATCGTTACAAGGATTCCGAGACAATATCGAACCGCTGCCTCTAATCCTAGAGGCCTATCACATTCTGTTCTGCAGCCTCTCGGTCATTCTCTTTCCTTCTTACTGCGCGGATGATGTTAACGCCCTATTATTCAATGTTCAGAGCCATGCACCACGTTGTGGTAGCCAAGGAAACTAGCTTGTCACGAATTTTCAGTAATGAAGACATATTTTTGCAAGAACAGTGCATACGCATCGCAGCGGCCAATACAGTTGCGATGACGTATACAAATACAAAAGCCGGAGGTCTTCAACTCTGCTTGTCTGTGGGGTCTTTTTCGTGGACACAAAGCGCGGTAACGTTGGACAGAAATGTATCGGGGGAAACGAAGGGCACTGTACGACTTTGTCCGGTTACAAAAGCAAAAAAAAGTACCAACATAAGCCGCGGGCACCGAGAACACAATGGGGAGAATGTATACAATAATCACAGAGTTGTCAAGCCGAAGTAAACTTTCCAAATCTCCATCGGTGGAAATACGCGAGAATCGAGGCGTAGGTGCAAAAACACGGCTCTTGCAGCAACAGAGACAGAGACAGAGCACAGAGATTGAACGTTGCGGTCTCCTTCCAGCGATGTGGTGAGCAAAATCCGTCTGAATCTGACTCTCGACGCTGCGAATGCCAGCAAGAGAAAAGCGACCTCTTTGCCAGTCACAAGCGTTCACTCAGGGCGATTTGCGCCAGGCAGGCAATCATGAAGCGCAAGACATGCTGACATTGCCGCGGTGCGTCGTCCCAAGGCTATCGATTTTGTCACTCGAATGCTATTGTGCTCCCAATGTTTCGTTTCTTATATTGTCGTTTTCCTCGCTTCGTTGTTTGCGCTTTTCCAGCTGCGTAATTTTTTTCTGGGTTGAACTTCCCGTGATTCGCTCGCAGCCCGCATTGTCAGTGGTTAGCTAGGTACGAGATACTTGTCACGATAAGTGCGACGACCATGGCGCGAGAAATATGAGCGCATTTGTAAGTGGAAGAACTTGCTGAAGTTCGCTCATTTGCTAACAAATCCGAGCTAGCAATTCAAAGTATTTTAATGAGGATCCATAGCGCAAAACAACGAAGGGACAAGGCACATGCACTTGTCTTTTGAGCCTTCATTGTTTTGCCCAGTGGAACCTCACATGAATTACCCACTATCCTGATCCCTTCTATTTCTAACTGAATGAGGAGTGTTTATATATATTATGGCTGCCTTGAACATTTCTTCTGGCCACCTGCTATATTCATTCGTGGTTTCGTGGTCATCGTTTGCGAATATAAATATTCTAGTCACAACACGATAATGGAAGCAAGGCTGAAAGAGTTTCAAATTTACGAACGTATGTTCGTATGGGGCGAAATCTATCAGAAAAAATTGGTTAATCCAGTTTTAAGCCTTTTAATGCTTTTTCTGAAACTGTTGCTTCAATTAGAGTCCGCAATGAGAGAAGCTACACCGCGACATAGAAAATGCTTTAAATTTTTAAAATTCTATTCGCTTCTTAGGATAACGAGTTTATTGTCTGTGGTTTGCTATTGAAGGCCGGACTATTGAGAATGCCAAATCGGCCGAAGAAAGCGGCCAACAATTCTTGCGTGTGAAATATTGATAACTGTGGTTTTTATTTTCTAGTGAGTACCGTGGCTTTTATTAATTTGGTAATATCATGAGATAGAGCATAAAAAATGCGTGTTCCAAGCTGCACGTTTTTTCGAATAAGGTAGTATCATTTAAAGATTATTTTTAATTCGATCTCTTTTCGACCTCCATCGCCATTCGGGCGAGGGGCTGAGATGCCAACCTCCAGCCAACTGCCTTCCACTTTTCATTGTAACCCTCATACCTACAATTGGTAGTGAACAAACACAGGATGAAAATACAACCTTTGTCCGTAAAGATTCGAGACTGATTTATTTTCTTCTCTAGAAATGAGTGTGTTTAGCGCCATACTTTCGGGCTAGCCTGAGCTATTTATGTTAATTGCTGTGGCAGCCGTTAGATGGCAATACATGTAGAAAAATACGTTGTCACTAGTCGTCTCCGCAATCTACTGCGAGTGAATGTGGACAGATGAACGTCCACATCGAACAGCGTGTAAACAGAAAATTCTGTGCGAAGCTTGGCAAGACAGCCACATAGACGCATGAGCTCCTTTGTGACGCTTACGGTAACGAGACATTATCGCGGGCGCAAGTTTTTGAGTGGCACAAGAGGCTCGTTTCAGGGAGAACGTCGGTGGATGACGACACAAGGCAGGGGCGCCCTTTAACCTCACGGAATGAAAACAACGTGGCTCGGATCAGGAAAATCGTACAGCAAGACAGCACCATTACAGTCCACATGCTATCAGATGCTCTCGACATTAGCAAGACAACATGCCACCAAGTTCTGCGTGAGAACTTCGGGAAACAAAAGCTGAATGCAAGACTTGTGCCGCACTCCCTCACACAGGACCAGAAATACACGCGGCCATAAGTGAGCGCTGATTTGCTCTCCGAGGCAGAGAAGGATGCTGCATTCGTCGACAGCATCATTGCTGAAGAAGAAACGTGGTGTTTTCAATACGATCCTCAAAAAAGAGGCAGAGCGCCGAATGACGGTCCACAAGCTCTCCGGCGCCGAGAAAGGTACGGCGACAGAAGACCAAAACAAAGACGAGGCTGATAGTTCTTCAAGTTTGATGCCAGAGGTGTCATACAGCATGAGTTTGTCCCACAAGGGGAGAGGGTGAATAAGGAGTTTTATATCCGTGTGCTCCAACAGATGCCTGATGCACTGCAACGTCGTCGCTCTGACTTAAGGGCATCTGGACAATGGAGCCTTCTCCACGATAACGCAGGGCCGCGCAGTGCTCTCAGCGTGACAAGATTTCTCGCCAAGCACAGCAATACTGTACTTCCCCATCTGCCATACTCGCCAGACCTCTCCCCATGCGATTTTTTCCGGTTTCCTCGTGTGAACAGAGGCCTAAAAGTCCGCTGGATGTGGAGCGTGGAGGCCATTCTAGACGCCACTACAAAGGAGCTGATAGCCCTACCAAATAATCGGTTTCGTACTGTTTCCAAGATCTCAAGAAGCGTTGGAAGCTGTGTATAGACTTCAAGGGAGGCTATTTCGAAGGGGGGCTGCACAAATGATTTCAATGTTAAATGCATTTTTTTTAACGGACTCAGTCTCGGAACTTTACGGACAAAGGTTGTATTTACTGTATATCGGTACAAGTGCAGAGGTATGAAATCATCAATGCTGGCAGATTATGCTAGTCGGTGCATGTGTTATTTCGGAAGCGCTACAGTTTCACATGAACACAGGGGCACGTACAAGGAAAAACACACAATCCGTTATGTCTCCCTGTGTCCGTAAAACGGACCTGTGACTGAGATAAATCATGTTGCTTTAAGCCTTTGTTAGCACAAAGTGGGAATAGTAAAAGTAAGTTCGTCAAACATAGACCTTAGAGACTAATTTGACAATCAGCACGAGATTCCTTTCATTACTCTCAAAATTTGAATAAAAAGAAAACACGGCCTCACGGCTCTCTCGGTGTTAGTTTGGTAAAGAAAAAAAACTGAAATGAGGACCTAGCAGTAAATAAAAAGAAAAATAATGGCAGCAGTACCTTACAGAGCTCATTTGGAAATCCTGGAGAGGTGAGCGCTGCAATAAGGGCTGCAGGTACCGAAAACGCAGCGAAAAACTTAACAATTCAACGCTATGAGTACAAAATAGGAAAAGAAAGAAGAGAAAGAAGTAGAGTGAGGGAAAGGCTGGCCCAGAAAAGGCTTTCAAAATCAAATGGTACAAAAAAGATGCAAGTGTTTCGCTTGCACGCATACAACGCAAGCGATGACTTAAAGCCAAGGGAAGGGAACGAACGGGACGACGATGCGTCAGTGCGCGTAGCTGTGGCACAGAGGGGGGGGGGGCTTCTGTCAAAAAATATTCATGACAGTGACGCTCCCGCTTTGCGCCTGCTAGGAACGGTATGCGAGTTGCACAAAGGCTTTTTTTTAGTCATTTTACTGCGTTAGCTGCAGGAGTGTAACTCCCAAAAATGGCTTGGAGTGTGTGAAGCGGAAGGAAGGAAGGAAGGAGGAAACGAGGGAGAGAGGGATGGATGGATGGATGGATGGATGGATGGATGGATGGAAGGGAGGAAGGAAGGAAGGAAGGAAGGAGGGAGCGAGGAAGGAGAGAGGGAGAGAGGGAGGGAGGGAGCGAGGAAGGGATGGATGGATGGATGGATGGATGGAAGAGAGGAAGGAAGGAAGGAAGGAGGGAGGGAGCGAGGAAGGGAGAGATGGAGGGAGGGAGGAAGGGCTGGATGGATGGATGGATCGATCGATGAATGAATGAATGGATGAATGAATGAATGAATGGATGGATCGATCGATGAATGAATGAATGGATGGATGGATGAATGAATGAATGAATGAATGAATGAATGAATGAATGAATGAATGAATGAATGAATGAATGAATGGATGGATGGATGGATGGATGGATGGATGGATGGATGGATGGATGGATGGATGGATGGATGGATGGATGGATGGATGGATGGATATGGCTGAACCCTTTAAATCGGGCGGTGGCTCAGGCCACCTAGCCATGACTTCTGAAATTTTACTATTCTCTTGATTTTAGCCACTAATCAGATTACCTTCGCTTGGTTACTTCTAACCGCTTCTTTTCCCTTCACTGTCCTTAAAGCCCAATGCCTTGGATAAATCAGCCCCGCTGCTTTCCACTGTAGGGTGAAGCTCTTTACAGGAAAGTATCAAGTGTTCAGCCGTTTCCTCCTCCTCTCCGCACGCAACGCACAACGTGTCTATCTCTTGGTACCTGACTATATATGTCTTAGTCCGCAAAACTCCCTTCCTGGCTTCGAACAACTAAGAGATTCCCCTACAATTGTCACAGAAATTTTTTTTTGCAACTTCCTGCTCAAAGATCCTGTATATTCACATGCCGATTGCGGCAGCATCCCTGTTTTCCATAGAGCTGCCTCGAACAACAAAGAGCTTCCCCTAAAATTGTCATAGATATTTTTTTGGCAACTTCCTGCTTAAAGATCCCGTATGTTTACATTGCCGATTTCGGCAGCATCCCTGTTTTCCACAGAGCTGCCTCAAACAACAAAGAGCTTCCCCTACAATTGTCATAGATATCTTTTTTTGGCAATTTCCTGCTTAAAGATCCTGTATGTTCCCATTGCCAATTTCGGCAGCATTCCTGTTTTCCACAGAGCTCTCTCAGTCTCTTTAACCTTTTTCTTAACCAATAATTGCTGATTTGCCCCCAAAGTGGTGTCCAGATATTTACTTCTCAATTTTCTAGTTCACTTTCTCCATTTTGTGTCCACATTTCTCATGTACAGGTGTCTGAAAACTTTCCTAGCCCACTGCTTTTCCCACATTTTTCTCAATCACTCCTAAAATCCTATCTTACTACTAGCTTCTCTGCTCTCGAACAACGGCCATCCCACATCACCCTGTACCCCTTGGTTTGGTGTATTGCCATGTGCTCCCAAAAGTAGCCTCCCTACGCCGCGTTGTTTGATTTCTAAGCCTCAGCTATCGCAGCGCTCCTAGCAGAGCGATCAGGTACTAGCGGGCGACCCATGCAATGAAAAACTTCCATGACGCATAGGAAGACAATCAAGATAGGCTCTGATGATTAAAGCGATGAAGTCTAGCTCCAATGATTGTCGCTGAAATGTCAGAACTCGACAGGAATGGCCGGTAGGGCGCCATTCGCATAGCCTGCCGGTGACAATGCACCGTCTGGCGCACACAGGTAAAAATGCCTCTCCCACCTACGAGCCAGCATACGTAATTGAAACTGCGCTTTCGGGCACCCACCGGTAAGAAATGAAAACGCATCTCTGGTATGTAATCCAAGCGTCTCTCTCATTTCTTAACGTCTCCCGAGTACTAGGCGAATGCGCTAACCGCTTGACCACCGGTGCGATGACATAATAGAGATTCCACCCTTGTTTATCAACCCTAATACGCCACCGTTTCTTCGCGATCGCAAGGCAGCCAATTCAGCTTCATTCGCGCTATAGTTTTGTAAGTGTCCCAAAGAGTTCTTTTTTTTTTTGTGGCTTGAATTTAAAATGCTGAGAGCGCTACAACTTTCGTGCGTATAAGTTGACTGCTACATTTCTTCTTGCGCCGCAACGCACGAGGAACCTTTGGATCTCAGTATTCAGGAGTGAAAAAAAGGAACGTAACAGACACCCTTTAACCAACTGGCCCACGTCACATTTGTGTGATGCAAAAAAAAGTTAAGAAACCGGAAACCGTTAGCAATGGTGTTGAAACACATTTTGACATCAGAGGAGGACAAGCTTCCTCAAACAACTCGCAAAATACACATTACAAAGATGCAAATTGCAGACAAACGTTCAACACAACTAGAAAAAGGGCGGGAGGAAATTTTCGCCCCGCTGAGAAAATGACTTGTTTTCTGAGAATTTGTTGTCATCATGGCGGGTATTGTACAGCTATCACTACGTGAAAAAGAAACCGAGATAAAAGGCGAAGGCAAAGGAACGGCTTGGTGAGGTTTGGGGAGACTGAGAAGGGGGCGCACGCGTTCTTTTAACAGATCAGGTTCGCCGGACGAGAGGATCTCAAGACCAAGTGGACAAAGTGGACGAAGGGCTTCATTTGATCACAGGCGAAAAAACTAAAAACCCACATTGACTTTTTGCTTTGAATTCTGTTGCGGTACCTTCTTAACCGCTTCGGTTCTTCACCGCTGCATGCACTATAACGGCAACCTCCAAACAATTAGAGCTTTTGAGCTGTAGGTCGGCAAGGCCACTATTTTGATCCCACACATATTTGTTTAAAATGTCCCTGTGATACTTTTTCATCACTAAAAACACTTAATTGAAGAGTAAGCCCTATCATATTATGCTGGTCTTGTTTAAAGAAGGGAATATACTGAGTGGTCGTTTTAGATGGGAAGTATTTTGCCATATTGTAGAAAAAATCATGCCAAGATACTGCTTATTGCAAATGGACCCCCATGTCCTCTGAAGTCATGTATGGTGTTCTGCAGAACTGAGGCTGAGGCTGAATTCTACAGGCAGGCATTTGTAAATGCAAGAAGTATGCACAAACGTGGAATATCTGATTTAACCATGGTTTCTTGTGCGAAGTGGTCTTTAACTTTGTCGACGCATTGTCAAATCTGTTTGGAGTCGATGAAAGTACCTTTACAAACACATAATTATTCGCTTTCTTGCTTCAGTGGCCTGCCGCCTTACGAAGGCAAACATGCACGTTAGGTGATTACTCAACGCAATAAGTCCGGCAGCAGCGTAAGAATAGTAAGCGACGACTACATGCAAATACCAAACATTACATGATGGCGGGCAACGTGATTGTATTGAATTGTTCCAGTTGGAACGTGGCGAAGGGCTAGCTCAGGTAGCGCCATCCCTATGAATTTGATAAATTGTTAACTTTTTTCATGCCATAAGACGATAGCAATATTCTCCAACTTAATATAAAAAAGTGGGTAGAATATTACTATTAATTACTATAAGTATTAAATATAAAACAAGGATGATGAGTCCAAACTTGCTTGCGGCCGGTGATGTGCAGTAGCGTTTGCAGGCACCGACTGTGAAAATATTATAAACATCTAATTTTATTCAGTATTTTCCTCATTGAAATCATGCTTTAAACATTGCATTAATCACCACATGGTTTTCGACTACGACAGCTTAATAATATATATTTGAATTTCTTCTTTCATGCTGTTTCGGTTTCGGTTTCTTCAACTAAACGATGGCTGTGAAGTGTTGTTGATGCTTAGGTCACGTGACGCGCACAAAAAACGACAATATAAATGTTGAAACATAGTTTTAACTCACTGGAGCACTTGTAGTAGGCTTGCTTCATTAGATAGAATTAAAAAAAAACGATGTATCAGCAGTTAGCCTGTATTGGCGTTTTTTTGTGCCTCAAGTGACGTAAGCATCAACTACACGTCCCGGCCATCGTTTGGCTGACCAAACCGAAACCGAAACAGCGTTAAGAAGAAAATCAATTATAAATTATTTAGCGGTCGTCGGCGAATACAACGGGGTGGTCCGTGTAAAACAGTGTCTAGCGCGTCGCTTGATACAAGAAAGCACGAGAGCAAAAATTAGTTTCTATAGTCGTTTGAGAGGTTTCACGGCTCTCTCGTCCCGTGCAAAATTTGTCTCCATAGTATCTATGTGAAGACCGCAGGATTTACGCCAAAGGCGGGGCGAAGCTCAACGAAGACCAGTACACGTGCACGTGACTAACAGAGGAGGCACGGATATAAGTGTCAGCGCCGCTCACAGCTTGCCGGGTTTTAGGTTAGGCTTTGTGCGGCGAACTTGACAGACCCTACATTTCACGACTGTGCACAGAGAGCCGTGGTCAACGAGCTGTTTGCCCAGCGAGCAGCAGGTGTGAGGTAATCTGTAATTGTTCGTGTACTTCTGTTTGCGACTCGTTTGTACCTGCGTGAAAAAATATGATCGCTCATCTTCCTCGCAACGACTGCGCGCAGTTAGCCCAGCAGCGTGTGCGAAGAGGCTATCTGTTGCTGTGTTCCGTGCGAAATATACGCAGAGAAAGGAAAACGGTGGTCAATAGCCTTAATCACGAGGTAATAATCCCACGCTTCGTTCAGCGCAATGAGTTCTTACGCGTGGCTTCCCATCATCACATTGAATTCGCAGGGGAGATTAGGCTATGAGGAGACAAGCTGTGAGGGGATAAGATAAGCCACCCACATGCCCATCTGTAGTCCAACGTGAGGATTTGTCTTCATCATCATCATCATGATCATCATGATCAGGCTGACTAAACCCGCTGCAGGGCAAAGGCCTCCCTCAAGTCTCTCCAATTAACCCCGTCCATTGCAAGCTGCGGCCGCACGATCCCCACAAGCTCCATTTGTAGTGATGCTGAAAGGCCGCCATTTTTTTTCCTTGTTTTCTGGTCTGGGCCCGTGTGTTTAGACTCTCACTAAAATGCCTTGTGAGCAACATCCTTCAGTACAGTACGGATCAAAACACAGGATTGAAACGACGTGAAAATATTCAGCGGATGTTTAACCACGTTTTAATATGAGTTTCAGCGAAAGCTAATTTTATACAAGATGCTCATGCAAGCATAGAGGTTTTGAGTGACACTGGGTAGGAGTAGGGGATGTCTTTTGTGTATATATCGCTACACTAGCATTAGCGCCACGGGTAATCTTTAAAGAATGCATTTTGTTGAGTGTATTCCGGTATTTGAGTGCAGTAACCAGTCGTAGGGCGTAGATAATCGATGCAGTGACGACCAATGCAATTTCGTTTCGTCTACATGTATGCAGAATTTGGACGGTTGCAGAAGTTTTCGGAATACAGTGATCAATACTCAGCTCCATTTCCTAGCTTCCTTCAGTCGAGACCAAGTAGGCCAATAATTGATAACTAGCCAAACACACATTCGGCTTATTTTTTAGGTGTCGATTGTGTTTTGTTATTAAGCAGTGCTGATGATTGAATCTGTGTGCAATATTAAGGTGCAAACACACACAACAGCGCGGCGTTCTTAGCGCCAGCCGATGCAAATAAAGTTCTTAGCGCTTTCTTTTAAATTAAAAGTAGTGTCTACTGTGATCTTTAAGGGCTTAAAATGCGACCGATCAATCATGTCTTAGACCGCATCTCTCCTGTACTTGAACATATGTTTAATCGTGCTTTGCTGCATGGGACCTTTTCGAAACAGTTACATGTTGGAAAGGTAACGAGTTTGCACAAAGGCGGAGGCAGAAACCAACGCTCTAATTACAGAGCTGTTTGAATTCTACGAGTTTTTCAAGAGGTCCAGCAAAATATTCCATTGTCGTGTGGTGCCATTCCGAAAGAAGCCAAGTAATAACACATGCGAAACTTGGGTTTTTTAAAGAGTTCTCACAGAAGAAAATATTATTCGACGCGTTTAAGAGAGAGATGTGCGCATTAGGCATATTTGTAGGTTATTCCAGGGCCTTTCACACCATTAACCACGCACAAAACTCTTTTAATAAAGTTAAATTATTACGGGGCATTTTCCTTGAGTTCCTAAAATCCTACTTTCAATGTCGCCGCCAGCAAGTCATTATCAATAATCACTTGTGTTATGTGAGGGCAGTAGTGCAGGATTGTACCTCGGGGAAGTATTTTGGGGCCTCTGCTGTTTTAGTTTACATCAATGATCTCGTTAACGTCGGCAGCACACCAAGTTTTATCATATACGCTGATGACACCGGCATACGTTTCTTGGGCCTGATATTAAGCTTTTTATTTCAAGCCGAGATCTGCAGCTAGGTAAACTTCAATCATGGAGTATCGTTAGCATGCTCGTTATAAACAACACTAAACCAAAAGCTGTTTTCTTGAAGCCAAAAAATTGTAACTGAGACACAGAATCTGTATTTAAACTGGTCCCTAGGAAAAGAGAGAGAGAGAGAAACCTATATTAAAAAACAGAGAATGTAGCTTTAATATAAAAATTGCTGTCATGCTACTCAATATGTGGAAGGGAATTAGGAAGCTAAAGACAGAAGAAGAGCGATGATGAAAAGGTAAAAGAAAAAATAACAAAACGCGGAGAAGCTAAAATGCGACCATGTAATGCGGAGTAACTCGCACTGGCGAGTAATGATGTAACATATGAAATGATGAAGTGCATAGTCCGACATATGGTCTGACAAAGTTCACTGCGTGAAGAATGCATGATGATAAAATGCAAGGTGAAATTAGAGTTTGTCGACATATTCAATGTCACCTAAAAATGCAAATACAACGTTCTTTGTAGGTATCTGTTGCCTAAGGCAGGCTAAGGGACCTAGAACAATATCAGTTGTTAGAAACACTTGAGAGAGCTTCTCGATGTAATGTTCAAATTACGCACGGTCGTCAGCATATGCATGCCACTCAAACAGGTTATGTTCTATAGTTTCAATCGAGCCGCAGTTGTCACAAAGCGGACTGTTATTACGAATACTAGCTCAAGTTAAATGTCTTGTTATTGTGTAGGAAAATATATGTACTCGAATGCTCACATACACGCAGTTGGAGCTAAATTTCCGCGTATTACGGGTATCGTGTGCAAACTGCGATATTGCTCACCTGTTGCCATTAAACGACTAATTTTGAAAAGCTTTGTTTACATCCCATATCAACTACTGGCACATAGTGTGGGGTACACCTATTTTGTCAAACATTACTAAAACATCACACAAAAAAGGCAATTTGTATTGTTACCCACACTGCATACGATAGCCACACAGAACCTCTGTTCATGGATACGAGCATTGTCACACTTCCTGACATTCATAACACAATGCCCATTAAGCGATGCACAAATGTAACCGAACAAAACAAAAAAATTCAGATGACACAGCAAACCTTGCTCGTAATCGGCATGCACCTAATACTCGCAGAACTGAACTCTGGGAAGTACTTCGAGTATGCACTATGATTGCCAGATCCTACTCAATAGGCTTCCTTCACTTCTAAACAAGGGAGACGTTTCATAGCCAGAATATCATTTTTGTAAAATCTATCATAGCGACAATAGCTGCACTTTATATATGTCTTTTCTGCCTATAACCGTACCATTTTTTTTCTCCTATTTATTCTCGCTTATGTCTTAATTTTGTACCAGGCCCTTCCACATTTGATGCATTGTTTTTGTACTCTAGTTTGTTCCCAAAGCTATATTTAGGAGCCGTGCATCCCATCAAAATCTGTTAAAGGCTTTCTGCTCACGGTCCTCAGCATCTGTAATGTTGATGTTGTAATAAAACGAAATAAAATGTGCATTTCGCGCTGGGAACTGCAAATCACACGCTTCAAATCGGGATTCCATGCATAGAGATCGCAGAAATTGCGACTTCTTGTGGCTTTCTTGTTGAGGAAACTACGGGGCTTGTCATGCTGCACGATTGGGGCTTGCTGTCCAAGCCCATTCATTGTGTATTCCATCCGCCCCACGTTTGCGAGCTGTGTACTCCCGCCTTAAGGCAGCGTCGCGAGCACTAAATACCTCTCCCTTCGCTCGTTACTCTCTCTGCGCCTGTCACGTCAACGCCCGCCGTATCTAACGTTAGGTCTTTAGTGACTCACATTATGGCGGAGCGAGAGGGCGGGCGGGATGAGAACGGCTGCGATGACGAATGTTATTAAGCCATGCGTGCCTGAACCGCATAACGGAGTCTACGGCACCGCTATAGACCGAAAGGTGTCAGAACATGAGATCAAGGGCTTACCTTACTTTACACAGATTCAGAGCTTAAGGGCTGCCATAAGTGCTTCGCTACGCGGCTAAGGAACAAACCACGGTTGCCGGTTGCCTTTGGTAAGGACGGTACGTACTGCTGTCCCTTTTGAAACCGACCGTTTCAAGCAAGTATTTATCCCTAGCACAGCTCTTGAGTTGCGGCTGTTTATCTAAGAGTATTGCAGAAGCCGACCATGGGATAAACGCCGTCAGCCAAAAGCAAAAGAGAAAAAATTGGCAGCGGCTTAGCTTGGCTAACCAAGGAATTCATCGAAAAGCAAGCACGCTTGCTGAGCGTCTGAGGCTCGTCCATGGCAGCTCCGCTACACGCTCGCGACAGCCGTTCTATGTAATGCCCACACGACCACGTGGCAATGACGTGATATCACATGGTCTTAGACACCCCGATTAGATGTCATCAGGTGGCTTCACATCACCCCATCGGATGTTCTTAAGCTGAAAGGTCAACCCGAAGGTCACCCAAAGTAAAAGGTCAACTAAAGATTATGGGCCAAGGTCAGTGGTTAAGGTTTCGACACCACTGCCCTATGTCAGATGAACGCACTGTGCACTCAGCTCTGAGCACAGGGAAACAGGGGTTTAGTCATACACGGTCATACACGGCTATCCTTGGTTGGGCTCAAGGTCGTTCGAGGTCGTTGTGCTGCCTACCCGAAGACTGCGTTACCTAGCGTAGTGAAGCTTTTCGCTTCATAAACGGAGTCTTCACACACCTTGCACAAGGGACGGGAATGGCCCTTGCAAATAACTACTTGACATAATGATTGCGGCGCAACTTTATTTCCTAGTTTCATGTGTTTCGTTTTACAAATGCATTTTCACCATTCTGAAGCTCGGCGCACGGCAAAGGCAGGGCCAAGCGCGGAAGCACGCTCTTAACAAGAATTAGTGTATATAGTAGGAAGAAAATGGAGTAAGCTGTCCTCTAGTACACTCCCTCTTACGGGCAGAGTGTGCTGCTCAAGTCAGGGAGTAGATTTAGATCACCAAATATGCGGAATGCTTACTCTTCACAACGGAGGTGAAACCCCATCGCTAAGCCTTGTAACTTGATGCAGTTAGCAGTGAACGGAAGCTTTTAAATGCGTTCCCGAGGTATTAAAGTTCGCAAATAGAGGAGACTAAAGCGTCGGTTAAAACCTTCGTAACTGCTAGAGCTTAACATGTTTCCAAAAAGGAATTTCTTTCCGTAGCCAACCGTGGGCCATGTTCCGATTTTGTGTCACAGTAAAATGCGTCTTAATCTGCCGCAGCCGGCAGACCTGATTGATCGAAACGTCGGAAGCGGATGTCGGTTCGGTTGCGACTGTGAGCAGCGGCCGGATTTCACTCCCCTGCGGTTGTCGCAGCGCATGGTCCGCTATGCGTTTGACGTCTCCGGTCCGGTTTCTTCGACTCTTCTCTTTGCCTCCGAACCACCCACCACGTTCGCTTCCGGCGTTTCTACCAATCAAGTGTGGCCACTGTGGCAGACTATTACGCGTTTAGGTATGACGCAGACTCAGAAGACGGACCCGTGTCTATTTCATATTTTTAGTGATGGAAACATACCTAATTCCTCGGGGCAGAAAACCCTGCCTTCTAAAAGATAGTGTGCTAGAGACAGCTCACTCCATTTTTACTCCCGTATAGTGTAATTTGTGTTTGTGTTTGGGGATAAAAGTTTCCAGCAGAACTTGCCGGGCTACCTGGTACATTATAGACGCGAAGAAAGAACTGCGCGAACGAGGCACGGACGGCGAAGAGGCAAAGACGCACGCAAACGTTGTGTGCGTTTGTGTGCGTCCTTGCCTATATTCGCCGTCGGCGTCTCGTTCGCGCAGTTCTTAGCGTCAAAGTTTCGAGGACATGCGATCGGCAATCAAATCCTATTACTCTGTTATATGACGGTGGCTCAGGACGACACATGTGCGGTATTCAAACGAAGCGATCAATCACACGCATCGAACCTACGCACCGGCATCGTCGCACGCGTCTCCTGGAGACTTTTTGTCGCCAAGGGAACATGGTTCGCAGACCAGTCACTGCTTCTTCACCGCTGCCAAACTGGCTGATAAGGAATGAGCTGCACATAAGTGGCACAGATTCAGGCAGCCACCCCACCGCGCTCGGAATTTGATATCCAGAATCTGTCTTAACAAGAGCACGTTAATGCTTCCCTGATGTTAATGACGGGGCGACAACAAAAACATAAAAAAGAGGCCTCGCTCAAGCAGGCCTCAGGTGATACGCCGGCTTCGCAGTAACTCTGGCCATTATGAAGGCGGAATAGTTTTTATTGTTGACTTATGATTACCGACAGATATGCAAAAACCTGCACACATATGGAGCTCCGAAAGCCTTGGAGGAACATACAGAAAAAAGACTGACAAAAGCCCCGAGGTACGGGGCGGTCGTTTCAGCGTCACTCCCCATGGTCACGTTCGCACGTCTTGCCATCTCGCTATAACGAGAGCTGCGCAGTGAAAGCTTATCCCAAGTGGGCAGTCACCTACGATAGAAAGCCCGCGCTTTGCGGGAGGCTCGAAAGCATTTTCGCACGTCCTTCTTCCGCAATACAGGAGTACCTTGCGTGCGACTAGTAACATTCCAGAGAATGGCTGCGCTCAGGCACGTCTCAGTGCTTTAGTTCGCCATTATCGCTGACGTTTGCGGTGGAAATGCATTATTAAAGACACGAAAGCATCGGTAGCTGTGGAATCTTCTTCGCAGCTCGCCCATAGAGAATTAATGACACAGGATAGTGTGAGGCGTTCAATTTTTCTTTCTTGGCTTCATAAAATTTTACCATTTTACATTTTCCGTTACGGTGCTTCAAAAAACTCAGTTAACCACACGTCAAGTTTACATTAGTCAATGTAATATTGCCTTTTCACTCGAGTGGGTGTGGTAGTGAATCTCGGAAAAGTAAAACGACTTTTAACTTGAGAATAAAACTTTATTCAATATCCGAAGTTCTCTTAGGCTTCGTCAACGTCGCCCCTATTTGCGTCTCTATTTCCATCACTACAAATATTTAGACCGGAGTACAAAACTCGGCCTTGAATTGAAAATAAAGTAGCGCTTTTTGTCGCTACTGTTGTCAGAGTTGCTGCGACGTGCTGCCTAAAATCTGCGCACTGCTGTTCCGCTTAGCTGCTCCTTTCGAGCTTCCCGAACGTCTGTAATGCCCGACGGAGGTCGGCTGCTTCGGTAGACTTTTTTCTTCAAGCGGCCTACATGTCCGCGGCGCTCAAGCGGCCTAGGTCTGGAGGTGCATGGGCTCAGATCCAACTTACTGGTGTTTGCATCTTTTCACTGCTGTCTAGTCAAACTCGACAGCAGAAAGGAGGGACGTGTACAAGACTCCAGATCGGTGCGCACCCAAAGCAAAGCTCAGACATCTGTCAGGCTTTTGATTCTGCTACAAAGCCTATCCAAATTGGCCAACTCACTGTTGCCTGCAGTGACGTCGAACACATGGGGC
>JARKHS020027227.1:0-65000 GCA_030143305.2 Amblyomma americanum | reverse complement strand
TAAATATGACGAGTCTACTAGCTCTATCTCTTTTCCTAAGTCCGAAATACTACGCTCAAAATTTTAGATCTGCAGCACAGGATGCTCACGACAACTCGCGTATTAGATATATCTTGTATTGGTTACCGCTCCTTGGCTTTCTGTGAGTCGGGAGCAGCCGATCGGACGCGCTTGCGTGAAGCCGCACAAAAGGATGGCAGGGTCGAGACCAGAGTCGGTGGCGTCACTGGGACTCCAGAGCGGCAACAAAGGGCAGATTAAATTTGTTAGGAGAAACGACGTCTTTACAGTCTTTAACGTCTAGCGTGAAAGTCTTGGTCGTGTGATCAAGTGCGCGGAATGGTCCATCTGAGGCCGGTGTCACTGGCGGACGGATGTTGCCACCCCGGACAAAGACATGGATGAAGGAGTGCAGATTCTGGCTGACAAATACAGACATGTGGTCAGCAGAGAGGACAGTAGTAAGGTCTTGAAAAGTGCTGTGCAGGTCCCGTATATAGGTGGAAACTTCATGGGTGGATGACGCAGACGGAGCGAGAACTCTGCAGGGAGGAGGAGTGTAACGCTGTATAATAATTCTGCAGCAAAGCAGCCCAGGCCGACCTTCAGTGGCGAGCTGATGCCCAGATGGAGGAGGGGAAGGTAGTCGGACCAGCATTTGTGCGGTTGATACCTGGCGAGGTCAGCTTTCAGTGATATTGACACAAGTGAAGCAGCGCGAATGAAGGTTCCCGAAGGCGAAACGAAGAAGGGACTGGAAAGACGGCTGATTCATCGCTTTTTAAGGGGACAGTCTTTAATGCCTCATACTCGCGGTCACCGTCCGTCTGTTACATCGCCACCTAGGTCACGTGACCCTGTGATCTCACGTTATCTTAAGGTCACGCGACCTTAAGATCACCGAAAGATCTATAATTTGGGTAAAATTGCTAACGGATTTCGCCTTCCCGCAGTTACGAGGTATCTAAGTGCCTCAACGAATTTTTCCTATCCCTTCTTCGTTTCGGCTTCGGGTACCTTCACTCGCTGCTTTACTTATGTCAGTGTGGACCAACTAGCCCCACAAAAACTTCTATTCGAATACCTTTCAGCTATAGGTGGCGCCATTCGACCATGAAATTGGCAGAAGGATAGCTGGCGGTCGTATGGACGTGTCGAACGCCCAGAATGCAGCCATGAGCGGTAAATAGGGCCTATTGAAACTGGCGGCCTCGGACGGCGAAGACAACAGAGAGGTAGCCGATGTTATGGCACCCAGGGGTTGCAGGATCGGTCTCTGCCGTGGCGTCGTTAATTGACAACGCAGCACGTGAGCAGGTAGAAGACCGCACGTGATCGCAGCAGGGGACCAATGAAGTGTATGTGAAATTGGGAGAACCGCACGTCAGGGGCTTTATAAGGAAAGGCAGGCTTGATGGTATGCCGATGACCTTGACACTCTGGCACTGAAGAAATGTTGGAACCCGACGGTGGACGTGGACATTCATGCTTGGCCAACGGAAGCGAGCGGTGAATATGCTCTGCGTCGTACTGATCAGAAGATTCTGTGTCGCATCACATCCGAGTCACCAATTCAGTCGGAGATAGGTCGAGAAAGAAGCAGCCTTGGCACAGTTAGATTTGAAACTGTGCTTTTATTGCGCAGCACGCGCTCTGAGGTCTGGTGCCAGCTTCTGCACTGACGGGCGCCGCACACAAAGCAAGTTGTGGCATACTGCCTGACCGGTACGCGAGGAGTGCTACAAGTCTACCGGCACTAGAGTCACTGGAAAGTTTTCAGAGTACCGCGTGCCTTTTCCCCGTAACATCTTATCCAGTTACTCTAGCCCCGGCCAATAAAGTGCACCACAGACTGTCATATGGGGGGCCCGCCCGTTTTCATTTGTCATTGTTACCTAAAGTCTCCCTGAATTCATACTCTATATCGATCTATTGTACCCTTGTAAGCCCATCAACCAAAGCTGCACCGTACTGCGCTGAGCCGCTTCATTGTCGTGCTGTTTGACAGCGCATTTAGGTGCCCGTTGCTTAGATGGTGCGTCGTAGGTTATGCGGCTGGTTACCACATCAACTTTTCTGAGGTAACCATCCGGAGTGGTTACCGTGATTATCGTGAAAGGAAAAAAATATGGCGAGAGCGCAGGAATCTGCGCGCTCCGCCCTACGGCAGCTACTGCGAAATGCGCCCCCGATGAAAGTATCAACGGCGCACTCGAGAGTGATCTATAATTGCACATATCTCATGTCTCTCGCGCATTCCTGACTTCAATTTATCGCGAGTTGAAAGTAGCTTAACTGCTGCGCTGAAAATTTGAATAACAAAGTAGCGCAATCCCCAGTGAGTGTTGTGCCTTTAGGATCTTCTGATGTCGGGCTGTCTTTTCTTGGCGGGGTTTTGTCGCTCCGCTGCTTTTTTCGGGACGCTAATTTTAGCGCATGCCGATTATTAATGTGCGCTTTTGCAGCTGTGCCGCTTTTTGTGTCATCCCCTGATGCGTGCTATTTTGTCGAAAGCTGTTCTTAATAGGGCATTCAACAGGCCTTGCTATGCAGCAAGCACATGCCACCTTCCTAGCATGTGTTACTCATATTTACTCCGGGCTTACTGGCTATTTGTTAGACTGAAGGTTCTGCGCTGAGACTATTGCTTCTCTGTTTTCTCGCACAGAAAATAAAACAAACTCTTACTCAAAAAGAACTGTCACAGCCACTAAAAATAACCACGGAAAAGCATCGGATAAATGCGTTTCGATTCCCGGGCGTGGTTGAGACGTAAGGAAAGAAGTAATACAGTTATGGTGGAAAATAATCCTTTGCTGATTTCGCCAGCAGTGTGCATGCAGGCTTCAGAGGCAATAGTGTGTCAGAGAAAAAGGAAAGCAAGCGTTTGTATGGAAAGGAGGTGCCGCGATTTGTGCCAGCACAGCGAAGAAAGCAAAACGCCGAAGACGACTTAGGTTCTTTTTCAAAACGCTTTTTTAAAGCGGTATACATAATCCTGAAGCTTTGTTTCTGACAACAAACAGGGCTGGTTCTCAATAACTCGTGGCACCGCGGGATCTCGAAGAAAATAAGTGTAAGGAGAAACAGAGCACTCGGATTGTAGCTGATTCGTTGCGTGTACTTTTCCAGTTTTTGTATTGTATTACGTTGTTTCTCTCGGGAGAGCGATTTCTTTGAGTGTCGTAGCAGCAAAACATAGCCCAGTTGCTGAGTTCCCATGGCAACATGTCTGACCCTTATGTCTGCGGGTAAAATTTGTCGACAAAATGTGAAGGCTTTTCGGGAGACGATTGTCCGCACGGACTCGTGTATCAGTACCGGGAAAAGGGAAAACAAGGAACCACGACACAAGTTTGTTGCGACCTGTGTTACTGAAACGTGGCCTCTGTTCGAAGCAGAGGCCGCATTGCTATTCCAATTTCAAGGTCACGTGAGCAAAATATATACGAAAGGTTCGAGTAACACCCAAAACAAATTAATAATTGTAATATATAACAAACATTTGAAAATCAAAGCAGTTGCATTGTTCACTAGGTTGAGCAGAGAGAGAGAGAAACAGAAGGACGGAAAGGCAGGGAGGTTAAGTAGGCGATGCCCATTAGGCTACCCTACACGAGGGGGTGGGGGTGGGGGAACAAAGGAAAAAAAAGGAAAGAAAAAGCAGCAACGAAATGAATTTTTCACGTGTTCATCGACCACTATGACATGGGGACAGAGGGCGCACACGTAAAGCACAAAGCAAAGCAAAGCTCAGCAAAGTAGTGTGGAAGACTTTTTGCCTAGTATGCCTAAAGGTATGGCCCTTGGGAACAGAGGACGCGATGTGCACAATGAAAAAATAAATTACCATATATCAACAGCAATCAACAGTACCTTCCTATAAGTGCCCTCGTCTTTAAAAGCTGCTGTGTCTGTATATACGTGGCTTACCTTGAGCACCGGATTTTCACAGCCTTCAAAACGATATGTACCGCGTAAAATATGACTTCGCTCAGATAGGCCGTTTTCGCCACCACGGTCGTTAAGTGGTTATGGTGCTTGGCTGCTGACTCGAAATAGGCGGGTTCGAACCCGGCCACAGCGGTCGGATTTCAATGGAGTCGAAACGCTAGAGGCTCGTGCTCTGTGCGATGTCAGTGCACGTTAATGCCGCCCAGGTGGCCTATCTTATCTGGAGCCCTCCTCTGCGTCGTCCTTCATAGCCTGAGTCATTTTGGGACATTAAACTCCATAAAACCATCACACAGTCCTTTGTTGAACATATACTCTTCGGCGTGACATGATAACTCGTGAAGTAATTCAGTGCTACTCTACTTTATTTATATCGAGGCTGACCTTTGCCCTTGTGCTAATTTCATAAGTTCACGCGGTTTATTCCACAACGCACAAGCGCTATTCTCCTCATCCCGGCTTCTATCTACTTCTTTGTTTTGCCTATGTCGTCTGGTGATGTATCCTGAGATCAGTCTGCGCGAAAAGAAGATAGTATCTGAATTTTTTTTTCTATGTTGCTCCCACTACCGACGGTGCGATACCCGAGAGATAAAGCAAGCGGGTGCATCGCAGGCGTTGACGAAGTAGGCGGCACGGCGCCATGGATTCGATGAGTGAACGTCTAAGGAGAATGACCGGTGACAGCTGCCACCTAAGACGGTATTCCTAACGAGCTTCCAGCGCCAGCCTTAAAACGCCAATAGACGCGAGGCGTGTAGGGAAGTTTTCGAGCTAATGCCTCCTTGCATGCCTCTACGTCGACCGCATATTCAAGTTGCCTGCATAGGCAAAGGAATAACCAAGGAAGAAAGTAAGAAGCAGCCGCCATACCGCGTGAGCTTAAAACGCGCTTTCGGCTATAACTTTCTTCTTCCGGAGTTCCCGGGTTCGAACCCAAGCGTGGCGGCTGCGTTTTTATGGAGGCAAAACGCTGAGGCGCCCGTGTGCTGTGCGATGTCAGTGCGCGTTAAAGATCCCTAGGTGGTCGAAATTATTCAGGAGCCCTCCACTACGGCACCTTTCTCTTTATTTCTTCTTTCACTCCCTCCTTTATCCCTTCCCTTACGGCGCGGTTCAGGTGTCCAACGATATATGAGACAAATACTGCGCCATTTCCTTTCCCCAAAAACCAATTATTATTAAGTGAAAGCGGAGGAACCGACACGCTGAGTAAACTGAGTACTAATAATTTTCCTAATCTTGTAATTGGGCTGAATAGGAGGTAAACGTTGAAGACGGAAAGCCAAAGTAACGTTTAACAGCCTAGCAGGTGGACAGGAGTTCACAACTGGTAGCGAGGTGTTGGAAGTGGTAAAATAATACGTCTACATAGGGCAGCCAGTGACGGCTTATCCGGGATCATGAGAGGAAAGTAACTAGAAGGATAAGAATGGGGTGGAGCGGATATGTGACAGGTTGTCTCAGATCATGACTGACAGAAGCGCTACCTTGGTCATGTTTTGGAGAAATAGGATACAATACGACGACTACGAAGACAGGGCGCATTCGCAGCATGTTTCCCCCATTATGACATGCATAGGAATGAAGCACACAGGCATTCAAATGCAAGCACAGCATATAAGGGGTTTTCATTGCTCTATCTTTAATTCATGGTTTACATCACTAGGGAATCCGCAGTGTTATCGTTTTTGCAGCGGATACAATTAATTATAAAATAGATCAAAAGAAATCCACATGTCCACATGCCTATGGTGGGACTCGAACCCACGACCTCCGCATGTCGTGTGTGGTGCTCTACGAAGTGAACTATGCAGGCGACTCTCCATCCTTCCACTGTCGAGTATTGGCGTTGCGTGTAAGCTAACATTTCGTGTGCTTACTAGCACCCTCCTCGACCATAGCTGCGGTCGTGTAAAGTCTTGCGGAATACTGCCACTGTCAGGTTGACCTGACAGGTGTAGCAGTTAGGGCGTCAGCAGAGCGAACACCCTCTTATGCGACGTATGGTATCATGTCTGCCATAACCGAGTCTGTTGTTATTGATAGCTTAGATGCGGTATAAACGGCTTAGATATTTGTGAACAAACCAGGATGATAGTGAATCTCAAAACACTTCCTGCTTAAGAATTCACGGTTACAATAGCTTGGCGTTCGAATTTGCCAGGGTGGAGACGACCGCGTGCTTGAGACATTCCTTTTGCCTACGTTCCTCATGTGCAAAAAGGAAGAATGAATACTTCGAGCAGCTTGAATGTCTAGAGCCGCTATCGGGACCGCCAACGTGCCTGAAAGCTTCAAGTGCGCAGTAAGTGTACACTAAACTCGAAGTACGGAAAAATCTCGAAGGCGGCTACCGCGTGAAGATCGCCGCCTGGAAAGCGAGTGTCTCTGCTGTAGCCCCCTAGTTCAGCTGCCGCTCAGTAAGCGGCGGTCGTCGACCTCTAAGGTGAACTTTGAAATGCATTATGTCTCTGAAGCTTTTGCCCGCTAGTTTTCAAGCAGAAATTGAAAAAAAAGTTTAAAAATGTGCTCCCTCACTGTCAGCGCCTAATAAATGAATGAATTGAACCCACATGTTGCTAATTTGTATTTTCTTAAATCTGAGACTTTGCAAGTTGCAGCACTCTGGTGCGTTTATTATATGATTTGTTAGTCGCTTGTTACACGTGTCTCACTCTGACGAACTTATTAAGCGGAGCGGTTGCAGTAAACACATGAGTTCCGAGTCTCTTTATTTCACGACTAGCCATGAATGCTGAGCCGTATTACGCTTCGCGTCTCAGGTTATCCTAACCTCTAGCTTTTGCAGCCGCGGTGGCTCTCGTCGCTTTACGAGCAGACATCTTTCACGCAGCGAGTAATGGGCGCATTCTCTGACAATTTGTGATTTCGCCTCAACGAGATGCAGTCGACGAGGACAGAAATTCAGCAGGTGGGAGTCCGACTAGCAGCTTCTTTCGTTGCGTCCGGCCCGACAATCTGCGATACATCTCTGAAGACTTAGTTAACCACTGAAGCTAACTGATATTGCCCATCCTATCCGGCCATATTCGGTTCAGGTATGTAAACAAGCAGCGTTTCACTTGCAGTCGTCTTTCAGTGCGGAAGCACTACCTAACCCGGCGGCAACTCAGGATCTTATGTCAAGCCTCTGAGTAACTAGGCTAGGATTAGGTTAGTTCAGAGGCGCGTCGCGCAAGCAACAGCCAATGGGAGAAGGCTGCCGAGTAAGTTCGGAGGAACGTCGCGACAGCTGTAGCCAATGGGAGAAGGGCGTCGCGCAAGCTACAGCCAATGGGAGAAGGCTGGGGTAAGTTCGGAGGAACGTCGCGACAGCTGTAGCCAATGGGAGAAGGGCGTCGCGCAAGCTACAGCCAATGGGAGAAGGCTGGGGTAAGTTCGGAGGAACGTCTGCGACAGCTGTAGCCAATGGGAGAAGGGCGTCGCGCAAGCTACAGCCAATGGGAGAAGGCTGGGTTAAGTTCGGAGGAACGTCGCGACAGCTATAGCCAATTGCAGAAGGGCGTCGCGCAAGCTGCCACCGAGAGGAGAGAGGGTGGGGAGGTGAAGAGCGAGAAACGCGGTTGCGTGCAGAAGCAGATGCCAGAAAGAGGAGGAAAAGAATGAACACATGGTTCTGCACGTATAGTCAATTTAACTACGTTAAGACCCTACACTTTTTGTCTTTCTATGGCTCTCTGTTTTATCGTTTAATTACTGAAGCACACGACCCTTGGATGGATCGCCGTCGTGCGTTTGAGAGTGAACCGAATGCTGAAAGCGTTCTCGATCTGGACGAAAAAACACTTGCCGCCGCCTGCCCCAAGCTAAGCGAAGGTCAAAAAGGCCCACCATAACTCTCTGTATTTCATGCAGCAAGTGTGTCCTGTGAAGGGGCTTGTGAAGACCTTTATGGGCTTTACGGTTGTAGGCGGCACTCCCCACCGCGCTCGGATCCATGGTGCGAGCTGATCCGTTTAGGGCAGCATGGATGTTGAAGCTAAGTATTCGATTCCTCTTTCCGCGCATCGAGGAAATCGGAAAGGTGGAATCCAACTCGCTGGTGTTGTGCGTTTCTTCCTGTACAGTCTACGGCCCAGAGCTGGATGGGCGCCAGTCCCCCGACCAAGTGTACAGAAAACGGATCGCTGGGCCATAAGATTCGAAATCAGCTACATGAATCACGAAACTTCTATCAGAAAGAACTGGACGAAATGTTTGAAATCGCATGCGTTTCAATACAAAGAACTGTCATAATGAATGTGGCATTTATTTTACAGTGTGACAGTTAAAGCATGATGCCGGAATGAAATCAATCCATCATGCATTACCATGCATTTCTCGGCGATACAGTTCTCCTTATGAATATATCCGCCGCGGTGGCTCAGTGGTGGTCGGCTGCTGACCCGAAAGACGCGGGTTCGATCTCAACCGCGGCGGTCTAATTTCGATGGAGGCAATATTCTAGAGGCCATGCACTGTGCGATATCAGTGCCGGTTAAAGAACCACAGGTGGTCGATATTTATGGAGCTTTTCATTACGGCGTCCCAAATAGCCTGAGTCGCTTTGGAACGTTAAGCCCCAAAAACCAAACCAAATTTTACGAATATGGCTCCGTGCAGAAATGAAAGACGCTATTCACGAGCACGCCAAAAGGGGCAGCGGTTTTGAACCACATTTTAGAAAGAGAGGTTTCACCGGCGAGTTTCGGAAGTGTATATGAATGCGGGACGCTTGAAAGTATGTCAGTTTTTTGAGAGGCGATGGCATAGAGTTTTGGAGAGGGTGATCTCGCACGCACATATGAAACGCAGCAACATACAAATAAAAACACGAGAATAACAGGCTAGGATTGTCGAGGTGTAATACGTCTTTGGAAATGATACGCCGAAGAAAAGAAAGCATCGAAAAGAAAGCTATTCAGTTAAGTCGTGAGAAATACGAGAGGGAACAAACGTTCCGGCATGAAATTGCGAATATCTTGGTTAATTCTACACTGAGTTTGATAGCGACTTTTGGATATTATGCACGAAATTGAAAACTGTATAGCAAACAAAAAACTGCACTTCTCACACATAACTGCGCGCTTTTGAATAAATGAATGCTCAAACTTTCTTTCCTCAAATATTTCTGAAGACTGCATGATGCGAAGAGACCTTAATGTGCTTCATCGTGCTGCTCAATGTGCCGTAATAAAATGTTAGTATTCGAAAAAACATCCAAAAGGAAAAGGATGTTTTCTACTGACAACGTAATTCTGTTCAATTTGGGCGCAAGAAATGGATGTCTACTGCACCCCGTGAGCATTACTTTCTCTTTCTCTATACAGAGAAATAAATTAAATGACATTGCATTGTTTTTATTTATTAGTTACAGTAAATTTCTCAATTACAAGTTTACCTTCAGGCACTTTCAATCGAAAACAACCTCCTTGGGCCAATCATGACATTTTCGACCCCGTTTCCATCGAAATACATCCTCATCCAATCACGCTGCCAGGTGATAGGCTTGTGCAAGGTCCTATCATCAACAGGGCCTGTGCGCCTTCCAGCGGCGGTCTGTTTATGAAAAGGAGTCGCTAAAGGTGCGCCTACTTTTTATTAGGACAATTACAGCACAATTTCTTTTACATACGAAGCTGAAATCTTTGCAGTTGCGAAATTTACAAGCATAACACTGTCGTCAGGCGCAGACTTGTTCGTTCAGACCGACAGTCAAAAATGCTGTTCCGCTAAACCACAGACATACTTCAGCGTCCTGTGCTAAACACCTTTCATCAAGCCGCCCTAATTTTTTACTCGTCATATCCAGACCGAACGAATGCCATCACAAAGAAAATCGCAGGAAGTAACCTCGCTCTGAGGGAACACCGACCTGCTCGAACCTCCAGAGCTTTCCTCCTTCAAACACTCGGCTGACGTGCACGTGCAGCGCATAGGAGCTCTTACGTTCCCAATGGATATCTCCTTGATTACCTCGAAAATGTCTGAAAAAATCCAGACCGTCATCTTTACATTCCGGTATGCAAGAAAAAAAAGCGCACTACAGGTCGGGAACTGTCCCTAATCGCTAGTAATGAGTCTGAAAATGCAGAGCTTTCTCGCTGGTCGTTCTTGTCCAGTTGTCTGTCCTCGTTATTCTTCATTCTACTGGGCCGAAAACTACAGCATTTTGGTCTTAACTGCGGAAGATTTTGAATAAAACCACGCAAATAGAACGATCTCTCTATGACGATGTTTTATTGTATGTCTCTGCCCCAAAACATGATTGTAAACGAGAAGCACCTGTAGCTGGGCTTTTAGGTAAAACGAATACAGACGAGTGAGGAAGCGGAACCAGCGCAGTACTATCAACGAGCTTTATTGGAAAAAGAGCGTTTGTATACCAACTCTTTAATACGTGCGCCACGGCGCGGGCCGCAAACATTCATGTGTTTATAGACGCGACACAAGAAAAACCATTTCAGTGCGACGAAGAACCACTGACATATCACTAATAGAATCGTACTCTCATTTCTTGATATAAAAGGCTTGTACAAGCTCACTTTGTGTTTAGTAAACGTTCAGATTGTAAACGAAGCAGACTGCACAGATGCCTTTCATTTTGCGTTTTAGTAAATAAATTTAGCGTCTCGTGCGCTCAGCAGCGGTAATTCTACATAAGATGACGGCAGGCTCATTAACGTGCCACTGAATAATGTTAGCAACAAAGGCGACGATTTAAAGATGGAGCCAAGCGGATATGTTATATAGCGTAAGATTTTGTGGCGGCCTCCACTTAATGAAACCATACCTGCTGAGCAATCCTAGCCATATAATGAGAACGGGTAGAGTGCTTGTCTTTTCAGGCATTCATCGCATCCTGTGCTCGCTTCCTGTGCGGGCCTGCTCATTTAGTGTTGCTGCCAGTCTTACCGTATGTTGCAAAACCTGTGTGGTGCAAACACCTCATACAGGCTTTGTCGTTGAGATTTCATTAGACTTCCACGCTATTTTACGACCTCTGTACAGCAAAATAAATTATTATGCGAGAACATATAACATTCGTAAGACATATATACAGTTATTTATTTCGTTTCATTTATTCCACGCACTGAAGTACATGAGGGGGTGACAGAAAAAAGCTGCCTTGTGGGCAGCTTGAGAAGCTCGCACTCCCTAATACATAAGGGCGAGGGAGACAGTACAAGCGGTATGTGAAACAGAAAGAAACAATGCAATTTATGAACACAACTGCCAGACAGAAAATCATTTGATATTGAAAGACATGACATGATTCCATAAATACGGCAATATTTTACTAATTTTAACGAGCCAAAAAGTCGCTACGTCCTTCATTGAAATGTTAAAAAATTTTTAAAGAGTGCAGAAACCCAAAATATAGGCCATATAACCAAATCTACATGAACCAGAATACATATGCTGTGACACAAATCAAAAGAAAAAGTGCTTAACGTTTGTGATGTAATCATGCATCGTATCATCAGTAGGAAGGTTTTTAACAGTCTCGGAATTATTTTTGACAGCATTTGCATTCCGTAATTTGTTCTTGATAAAGGAACCTCCCAGTGTTCCTAGTGCCGTGTGTGATAAGGCTGATAGTTTTTATATATGTTAGCCAACGTTTTTGTTTTTATCTTTCATTAGGGCTTTACGAAGACAGAAATCGTAATAGCATTCCGTGCTGACTAAGTTCAGTTGTTTAAACAGTGTACTGCTTGGACATTGTGAGGGTGAGTTTGAGAGAATTCTTATAAACTTACCTTGAACACGACTAATTTTCGCAGCATTAGTGCATGTGTTGTTTCCCCACAAGAGAAAACAGTATCGCACAGTAGACAAAAAAGTGCGTGATAAATCAAAAGTCTTATGTTAAACGGAAGTACATCGTGGTGGCGATAAAGCAAACCTGTCGTGCGAGCTAATTTCGTTGTTACGGAGTCAAATTGTGAATCCCACGGCATGTGTTCAGAGAATATAGTTTCAATTGTTTTGAAATTATTTACAATATCAATGGGTTTTCCAGTTAGAGAGAGTGGCCTTGTTCAAAATGCTTGCCTTTTGATCTAAAAACTACACCTTTTGTTTTCTTTGTATTAATCGTTAATCCATTACTAAATGTCCAGTCAGCTAGCTTAGGTAAAGCTTCATTCGCCCGGTGAAAGAGAGCCTCGCTGTCACTATCTGCTATAAAGAAGCTGGTATCATCAACATAGATTATGCATCTAACGGACTGCTCAGTTTGTATCATATCATTTATGAAAATGTTAAAGAGATTGAGATATGAATCAGAAACGGGTATGAGGTTATTGTATCACTGAGCTTTTTACTCATAAGGGTATACCGTAATAATGTGCAGATGTTGCTGAATTATGGGATGTTGGTAAGAACGACGGGCCGCATCCTCAAACCAGGCATGTGAAAAACGCGTAAGTGCGCAGTTACGTAGCAGTTACGGCTGCCTTCATAGACACTGATATCTTCCATCGTCGAACGGCGGTATTTTTTCTCAATTAAAATAGAAGCCTATGCTCGCTAGACGACGGGTCGTTAGTCAAGTGCTCGTTCTCTAACAGAGGTGCAAAGGCTGGAATTTCTGAGGGCCCTCTTACCCCAGTGACACGTTTTTCCTTAAGACCAGTACCTCTGCACGTGAAGTAAGAAAAGAGAACAAACGTGAACTGGACTGTTTTTCGCTTTGAGATATTTGACATCGCAAAGGGTTTCATCGCTTTAAAGAGAGCTTCTAACTTCTCTTTCATCTTCCACTTCAAGAAACTTGTGTGCTGAGCGTGACAAAGAAGGAGCTCCCTTCTGCGGAAAAGACCTAAGTATACGTCGCGGCAAGCGCAAATCTGACTGCATAAAAGTCTGGGACATTTACTGAGATGCAAAAAAAAGGGGGCCGAAATCTTGTCATCCCTATTCAATCTGCGCGGCGGAAAGCGACTGACGAAATTTCCTCGCGAGGCCTGTACTAGGAGGGGGATCAAGCACGAAAGGAGGCTGCCAGACGACAAGCCGGAGTGAGGTTGCTCTGCGCCCCAACACAATAGAAAGCGTTGGGGAGAACGGGCAGCTGGGTTAAAAAAAAGAAAAATGAGAGTGCAGACACGGAAGCGAGGGTTATATCGCCAGGGGCAATATCGCCCATCTGTAAAAGAAAAAGGCAGCAGACAAACAAGCAAAAAAGCAGTAAACATGGGCGCTGCGTTAGAGCCACTGGAAGTAAAGACCCATTGTGATATAAGGTACGCGTTTATTTTATTCTTTGGTAGTGTGGTGGAAGCATGCCGGCGAGGAAAGTGCTCCCCAGCCTCACAGCCGTGTAAGCTGGGCCCGCAGCACCGTTCGCACATTTCACCGTCGCCTTTGGGGCTTGGCTTATGGAGCGACCCAAGCCGCAAGCGAGCGTTCGCTTCCGTTTTTTTTTTTTTCACTCGATCTTCGTCAGGGAGTGAGATTCGTGACGGCTGTTTTCCCTTTACGAACGTCGCTCACAGAACGGCCACTCTTTCTGTGCCTCCCATATTCATGGCCCAAACGAATTCGGAGCTGGCAATGAGGGATAAGAGAAATTGATTGAAAAAAGATATAGCCTCATCCGAGTGGCTCTTGGAGCGAGTCGAGAGCTTCGTATTATTACAAAATCCACGAAAAAACGTAGGTGCACACTGTTTCACACGCTTGTAATCGGTCCTTTCTCATTTTTCACTTTTCCTTTCGCAGTTTGTAAGTAATGAGTTGTAGCATGATTACATCATTTTCTGATAGAAGTACTGTTAATGAAAAGTAATCGTATTTACATCGAAACATTGCGTTTCCGATATAGCACGTATGCGGGGTGTACGCCTCAAGTTCGAAGTTTCACTGTCATTTCCAATGCCGCATACATAAATCAATTCATGCACACTTCTGCGGCGAGGTTGTCAAGGACCTAGGCGAACTATGTTTCTGTATTTATTAATGAGCTTTTGTACCCAGATAGCCGGAAATCATTCCTATACTTCTTTTCAGCAAGCAAAATTAAAACATCTGCTTCGCAGACCCAAATAAAACTACTTGGTTCGCATTCCAATTTTTGGAGGCTAGTTTTATTGCTCTTTTTCTTATATCTACCGGTACATGCAAAAGTGCTGAAAAGCATAAATATTTTCCGCTCATAAAACAACTTAAACGATTCGCTCTAAATCGTAGCTCACCGCTCGCAGATTTGTGCTGTCCGACCACGCTGTGAAGGTAGTGCAGAAAGTGACCGAGTAGAAAAGAAGTGCTCTCTCCTGCACCGCAGTTGTATCGCGGGTGCGGGATTAGAATTCATGCTGATTTGTTCACCAAAACAGTGATATGTCTGACACTTTGCCACTAGAAAGAAAATGAAAACTTAATACCCCGCTTTACATGACAAATTTGTACGCAAGAGCACTGCACTGGCCTGATTTTTGGGCGCAGGCCCAGCCCGGGCAAGAGGCTCAAAGCCCGAGCTCGGTCTGGGCCCACGGCTTGAAATAAAGGCCTGGCCCAGGCCCTTTAAATTTTCGCTTTATTGAGCCCGACAAGGCCAGTCAAGCTCAAGCTCGGCGTTAGGTTCGGAGCGGGTTTGTTCCCGGGAGCCGCGCAACAGGTAAATTCAAAAGGGGCCGCACTCTACACACGTTAAGATATTTCGTGCTATGAGTATAAGTTTTGAATACTTTGGTTTGGTAAACAGAAAAAAACAAGAGGAGATAAGCTGTGTTGGCATGTTGGTTTTATTGAATATTCATCTCCTCTGCCTCGTGGCTCTGCAGAACACATACCGATAAGGCGCTGTTGCCGAGAAAATTTTTATAGCCTGTGACAGTGTGGCGTTCTAGAACTGTCCCTCTTCCCAAAGGTTGGAGACCAGTTTTCGACTAGAATGTGACATTCCTGCGACGGGTCCTCCGTGTGCATGTTTTCTTGTTGTCGTTGGTTACTTGACGTAACGTTAGATACGTTACTTCGTAGGATTTTAAATACAGAGCAGAAACGTCGGTATGCACCTAGGCTGCGGCTCCGCATTCGAAGTACTCGCAAGATTTGATCCTCCGAAAGCTTCGCGGGTCCAAAAAAAAATTTATTTTTTCATTGACACTCGCTTCACCGAAACGATTCGGCCGAAGGTTACTTCGTAAAATTATCGAACCGGAAGTGTCATTTCTTGAGCAGGTCGCAAGCAGTGTGTATGGGAGTTCAACCCTTGCAAGGTGGTTTGAACATTTGTTCTACCTGTACCGCCGCGTTAAGCATGTAACAATAAAAAAGGTGCAAGCTCATACGTACCAAAGATGCGCGAGAGGTTAGAAATGTCTGATTCAGATAGCTAGATCAATCGATGAAAAAGTCAAGGCAGTGAAAATACAGATGAACATAAAGAGGGAAAAAAGCGAGCAAAAGTAAACTACAGAAGGTGTCCAGCACGCTGTCTTTGATGACACAAACAAAACCACGCAATGAAATGGCTGTCGAAAAAACGAATGTGCAATGAATCAAGCGGCGTTGCACGAAAGGTTCAGGACTAGTTTCATACCATGGCCAGCATTCTTGTAGAAAAATTTTGAATTTTCGATATTGTAAGCTACTGTTATAAAAACAGTAAAGGTAATTCTTCTTCCGATGCATATCAACATTTTTTTGTTAAAAAGTTATTTCATCATTTGCTTCGAACCGTTAAGACTGCAATAGAAAACCAATGGCGAAGGTTTTTGAGGACAGCAAAAACGGTAATAGCAAAATATGCACGCCTGCTCAATGAGTATCTGAGAAAATAGTGATTGTTTTAGTGATATCATAGAATATATGAAAAAATTCCGTTCATAAAATTTTTCACGTTGAGAAATTTTGTCGTCCAGAATTGTTTGGTTGGGTGAGCTCGACGAGGAGATGCAACATTCGGATTCTATTTAGGGGGTTTAACGTCCCAAAGCGACTCAGGCTATGAAGGACGCCGTAGTGAAGGTCTCCGGAAATATCGAGCACCTGGGGTTCTTTAACATGCATTGACATCGCACAATACGAGGTCCTCTAGAATTTCACTTGCATCGAAATTCGACCGCCGCGGCCGGGATTGAACCCGCGTCTTTCGTGTCAGCAGCCGGGCGCCATAACCACTGAGCCACCGCGGCGGCAAACACACACGCAGAGATTATTGATTGATTTTGATAATCATCGCAATAAGGACACGTTTCTTTTTTCCTTTGTGAAAATGTTTGAGTCCAAGGAACATTAGAAAAATACACAGTACGTATCCCTCACCAACACTGTCATTGAAGAACTGCTTCAAAAACACTGAACCATATGCATGCCTTTGTGCGCAGCCTAGTGCAGTTACTGCTACGGCAAAACTCAACTACTCTGAAAAAAACACATTTCACTTCCCTTTATAAATTGACGCTCATTTAAAGCTCCATGCCTCGACGGCTTCAAATCTAAGAGTACGAGGCCAGACTTTTCGATGACATGTTTTCTAAGAGGCCCATTTCATGAAAATTAATATTAATTTAAAGAATTGGGTGTGCCGCCTTCGCAATGTGGCCTTTAATGTCGAACAAAACAAATCTTTGAGAAAAGAAAGTTTGCCTGATGCGCTGCACACAGAGTGCGTAGCTTGCTCATTAAGGGGCCATAACGAACTTCACGCCGCCATCGGCGACAGAGCAGTCTTAACTGAGAAAGCCAGAGCAACCAGAGAAAAGCGCTGATCAGGCGGGCAAGCGGAAACGCATAGCTCTAGATGGTGAAGAGGGGACGGTCAATAAAGGAAGAATAAAAGGCGCTGTGGCATGGAGATTGGATGCCCAGAGAGCGGTCGGAAGGCCTGCTTTGTCTGAGCGAGACGCTGGCTGGTCGGCCCGGAAAAATCGGAGCGAGGACGGCCGGCATCGATCGGTGGCCGCATCCGAATTAAGCCTCTCCCCCTCACGAGCATTGACCATATGGGTTGCAGTCCTGCCTTGAGTGCAGTCTTAGGGCAGGTACTGAGTCCACGTCGTTGTGAGGTCTCCAACACATCTGATGACCTTATCAAATAATATCTATGACTACTTTATTAGGCTGGGATTCGAGATTGTTTAGTGACCTTTATTTGTGATCGAATTCTTCCGCGCAAGGTAGACTAGAAGCGAAAGTAACAACGAGCTAGCGCGGCACACCCAGGCATCGTGCAGTTACAAAAGAAGCCGGAGCCAGTTAGAAGCTGACGAAATTAAAAAGCTGAGAGCGTCTGTGAAAAAAACTCATTTTCCATCTCCTGCTTAGAAGTTTTAGTCGATGAAACTGCTGATAATATTGTCTGTTACCTGACGTGGTCGAAAAAAATTAAGTGAAAAAATATGTAAAATAAATGGAGGGGACGGTTTAGCTCAGCCTTAAAGATACGAGACGATAGCTTAATGAGTTAATGCCCACATATGCGAAACTGGTCAGTCTCAACGTTGCAGCCATAGAACCGTGGCCGTCCTAATACCACTCCTTGCACCATAGTGCTGCGGTAAAGGGGTGCGCCATTGCTGCATGTATATGGGCATTAACCCATTAACGCTTTCGCGTCATGTCCTGAAGGCGGCGCTTAAGCGTTCTCTTGAATTTTATTGCAATGCGGTGTATTCAGGGACCCGATAACGTAGACTGAACGCTTAGAGCACTGTCAGGGTGCGCAGTAACTACACCAGTTATGCCAGTGTTAAAAGAAAAAAACACACTGTCGTAAAGTGTTTCGGTCTCCAGAGCAGATCAGTACTCATCGATGAAGAGGAGAATGCATCGATCTCGAAATGTAGGCACTTTTTGTTCAGACAGTATAGGAGCTCTATTCCTGCTGCTCTGAAATCTGTAGCCATGGAATCCCTTCCGGGTTCCCTGTTTCGAATATGCAGTCGACTATGATAACAGAAGTTTGATGTCATGTTGCTCACTTTAGAAGCGCTTCATAACCGATCTAAAGGAGGTTTGTGTGCTCCGGTTGTGACTGTTTAGTTTTAAGTCTTCATTTTTCATAAAACACGTAAAAATGCCTCTCGTCATCTCGATTTCCTTACCTGCAGCTGCGCTTGGTTGCAGGCGTAACTTCTGCATGTATGCCCTGCGTGAAGCGTGATTCTACATATTAAAGTTCAGAAAATAGGAAGAGAAGCGTTCGAGGTATGCATATGTGAAACGCTGTCCCTGATAAAACTTGTTAATGCGACTGCACCAGAGGTAAATGCGTTTCACTAATTTCTGTATCTGAAACAGGTCCGCTTCAGTTCCAATTACTATTTGGAACCTCTGTGGAACCATTTTAAGAGTGTGCCATCGGTATGGCGGTAATACGAGTACGCTGGCGAGCTCCCGCTCGAGTGACAGGGGCTTCCAAAAGGACCTTTTGAAAGAAACAGCATTTGGCAAGCTGAAAAAAACTATGTGTTGTTCATGAGCTCAAAGAGTCTCATGTCGGCAGCGGGGGTCGCATCGCAGCTTCGGACAAAAATGGAATACGCAGCTAAAGTGATAAAAAAGCTGCTGGTCACAGATTCGTCTGTGAAGGGTTTCGGTCCACGTTTCTGTTCACCTCTATGTGACGTTTTCATGTGCATGACAACTCTTCCATCGTGATTAACAGAGTATACTGCTTCCAATGTTCGTGAGAACGCACAACGCTGTATTAATAGTCTTCTAGTACTTTTTTTTACGATGCTGTTTGTTTCCTTGCATAAAATGACTCCGTATTTGCATTTAACTATGATGCATCATGTGGGGCGTATCTAAAGTGCACGATTGTTTTTTATTGTTTCAACTTGGAATATTAGATAAAGAAGTGAAGACCGGGCCTCTCTCGGTTTAAACAACTGGCATATCAGCACGTGTTATTTGGGACGTTGTTGAGTTGCTCTGCAACTTACCTCCGTTAATGCAGCTACCGATTGCCAGATAACCTTGACCTGAGGCATCCGTTCTTTGTGAAAGGAAGCTCGATGCAAAACGTAAACGTTGTCGCTTCCCAGGAAGCTAGTCAATAGTTAATGCGGTATTGATAGAACGACAGGAAAATAGCGACATTAAATGCCACCCTTAATTTTGAAATCTTTTTTATTCTTGATCCTATGTCGGTGATCGATCCCTTGATTTATTTGCTAGAAATAGAAAAAGCTCCGCTGTTCGATGAAGGCGTGTTTAATGGGCGCGTTTCCGCTCTCTCGGCACAGCCCAATCGCGACAGACGCACAATGACATTTTAATTTCCTGGGCCCCAACGGGAATGAGGAGGTAGTGGCCAGCAGTGAATTGTTTTTTTGTGAATCCATTGAGAGCCGCTAAGCCGACGGGAGATCATTCTGCAGCTTCAGACAGGAATAAACAAACACGTCCAACCCAGCGCATCGATTTCCTTCGCTGACATATTTCAGTTGAAGAAATGAAGTCAGCTCTGTTAATTACTCGCAAATGCGTATGTAGCATCGCTAGTGGTTAGAAGGACGTTCGGTCGGTTAATTCGCTCCAAAAGCAGCCCCGAGCAGCGCTGCTCTTGCTGACAGAGCGCGCCATCACCGACTGCAAAATAAAAACTGGAGTGCTTGCCCACATTCCGCTTTCTTGCAGGTGCACAATGATGCTCTCGCTGCGTCTCTGGTGCCTATCACTCTACACCTGAAAACAGGCATATCGGTTTGGCGGCTCTTTTCGCAAGGGGAACTTGCTGAAAGAACAAAAACACGTCGATCACGTCTACTCTGTTGAGCAGACGATTGACTGTGATGCACGATTGAACGATAAATGTGTAGCACACGTAAGCAGGCACATCGTGTACGGTGTGTAATTCCGGGAGATCTCCCGGAATCGAGTTTGTCACTCTTCTGTAATGTTAAATATAGGAAACTAATACTGACCGCTGCAAAAATTGGGGCCCCCTAAGCTTAACCTTATGAGCATAACGTGATAGTTTTATCGGGTCGCGTTCGAACCGTTTACTCAGTTACCTAATTCCTATTTAGCATACGGATAATTTACCCAGAAGGCGCACTTCTTGGGATGAGGTACAGAGCACTGACAAACGCCTGTGTTGCCGGAGATATTTGCTTAGAAAGGCAATTATTTGTGTTTTGTTACCTCGAGGAAGCTGTATGAATCACACATAATGGACCAAACTTTCCTGCAGCGTGTTAGGTGTTTTGAGCATAATTTCACATCTCTTTGCGGTTTTCCTGGCCTTTACTGAATTCTGCTTATATAGTATTAAGAAAAGACAATAAATAAGGATATAGACCTTTTCACATGTGCTTTTTTAGGCGCACCCATATTTCCACTGAACTATGCCAGAGGCGTTCTGGCTGTCACATTTTATAGAGGTGTTCCTGCGCTTGCACAGCTCAGTCGAAAATGCAGGCGCACTCAGTAAAGGTGTAAAGAGCGAAAAGGTACATATATTCTGAACATGTCATAAGAACTGTGCTGTTTTCAACCTGTACTCTCTCAAATAATTAAAGAATTGTAAAAATAGGGAATTGAAAACATAGTTTCTCAAGAAAGAGGTGTCAGCAGCGGTGGATCTCGCAGAAAAAAACTAAGCAATTTAGGTGCCGGATTAATGAAATTTCACTAATTGCCGTTATTTAACAAAGTGTGGTGGTCAGTGCCAATGAGAAGTTCGAAGCCAAAGACAATGCGGCGCCACAGCACTTTTTTAAACGGATCAAAAGTCATTCTCTAAAGTTCTGCACCTTCAGGAAATGTTCCGCTCTTTTCTGCACAAAGGTCGAAACAGGCTTGCGGAAGCCTCGTGCAAGCGGAACATCCGCTGATGACGTATTCCACTTTCTACGACTCCCAATTCAAACTGCCTGCACTGTTGTATGACGTCAAGTACCGTCTTTCTGCAAAAGTAACCAATCAACAGGGTTGGTTTCTTAGCCGTGGAGCAGAGCTAAAGGCACCCCTTAAGCTCTAATTAGAGAGTAACAGCATAGAGCGATCCGCCTCCGAGAGGTGCCATTGCGTACACGCTGATTGGTCCCAATGTGGCAGGCGTGTATGCTGCTTTTTGTGAATAATTTATTTGATTGAAAAACTTTTGTTTCCATCACAACAGACGTCTGTACCCGCCCTCGGCACGCAGGCCTGGGAGACGGGGAGTTGCTCGTCCACGGTTAGAGGCTGGCTGGCAGTCCTTGACTGGTAGCGGCCTTTTGCGCCAGATGAATGATGGTGCACTGGAACTCAGGGTCCCGGCTTCTTGCAGGGTCTCCCAGGCTTCCCTACCATCAATATTTTTTCCCGCCCCGGGAGAATTCGGCGGAAGCGGATCACGGTGACGTATCGCGGATCGCGCAATGCTGTAACTCTAATATGTCTAGATAAGAAGAACAATTTTCGCCACCTTCCAAGACCTTTTCGCCTTTGAGGGAGCTGTGAGAGCTACACGATACGGGGAAGAGCCAACCGCTTGGCCTGCTTCATTCTGGCAAAGGGGATACATTCTAATAGAAAGTTATAGTACAAAGCGATCCTCTACCAAGATTCGCTTCCACGGGTTGTCACTACGAATGCGCACATCACCCAGAGGGTGCCAGGTGGCGCTAAGTGCCGGCATACTGCGAGCCCGCCTGCGGCGTCGGGACCAATCAGCGCGTACGTACTGGCGACGCGCGGTAGCTGATCACGCAGCAAAGCAATCTTTGCTGCGTGGTACGACGAACAGGATAGCCATCGCCGAATGCGTTGTCGTTGTTTTTGAAAGCGACGATGTCAAACAAAGTGCACCTCATGTCAGAATGAAGAAGGGAGCTTGAATTTGGTACCGTTGTCATACTTTGCGGGTTGTTTTGCGGGCTTTACGCGTTCAGTGCCGATTTTGTGCGAAAAAAAAAGGCCGGATTTGCACATTAGGCAAACCTGTAGAATAAATTTTTCTTCGTTTAAAAAACTGATATGCCCCCATGCTGTCGAAGACTATGAAATAGCCTTGGCAGCTGCCGCTAAGGAATATATGAGTTATTATTAAACAGGGAGTTTAATTTATATAGAGACTAATCCTCATGATTTTCTAGCTATTCACGTTGCCGCATATGACAGTTTGTTCCTGCAAAGACTTTGTATATTGAACCCTAGGAGTGTGGAAATTCGCCTTGCTCAGAAGATATGGCGCCTTCTGGGGAGTGGTGAAAATTTTTCTTTTACGTGTTTAAAACAAACTCAAGAAGGAAACGCTGGCACGATCTGGTTCCACGAGAAGTCAGCTGCTCCTGCTAAGTGGCAGGTGTATGTGCTTGACAGCTGCCGCCATCTGTCGCATGCGCCTGTGACTAACACGAATGGCGCATGCGCAGTAGCAGCTGGCGGTTCCATTTTCAACCAGTGGAGCTGGAGAACAGACGCGCATGCGCAGAGAGGCCTTGCGAAAATGTCGGATTTTTAATGTAAACCCAAACACTCGGCATCTTCAGGTCTTGTCACGAGGAGAAGGAAAGGCAGGGAGGTTAAGCGGAAATAAAATTGAGCAATGCTTTGGAAGCTGTAAGCGACTTCAAGTGAGGCGCATTTGCATAGCTGCATGGAATACATTCTCACTGTGGCCGGAGGCATGCCTCTCGTACTGTAGGACTTTACGACTTGGTAAAGCACGCGTACACGAGAAAAAAAGAGTGCAAAATTTGTTGCCGAAATCATCTTCCGAGTTTAAGGATACGTCCAGTCTATTATATGCTACAAGGCGCAATTTACCTAAAATAGAATATTGGACAGGGGCAAGGTTGTCTGCATATATCAAATTGGGCCGATATATGAAAAAATTTGTTGCCGTCATCAGTCGCAGATATCCCGGCAACCAGATCTTCATCCGAAGACGGCGCAGCGACCCGATCCTGCAGCCTAAACGGCACTGCGGAAAAATAATTGCCTGTTGCCGGCCGAGCGATCAGTGGCAGACGAGGCACGTAATAGGGTCTCTAGGCCAGAGAGGTATGCAAAACCCCAAGAAATCAGCGATTCCTCGGGGATAATGCTGGTCTTTAAGCGTTTTTTTTCTTTTGTTGGTGTCGGTTCTTGGTCTATATGGGCCCCTTCAGTGGTCACGCGCCTAAATATTTAGCCCAGCTTGCTCTCTGGTAAATATTTAGCGCTGGGCTCTCTTTTCGAAGGCAGTGGACTCTGTGCAGCCATTCCGTAAGTAGACACTCGAGTGAAGGAGACACGAAAGGGCAGCGTCGTACCGCCCGGTAGTAGTGCAATGTAAAGACGGCGTGAGAGATCTTTTATGCGGCTGTTAGATGCAAGTGGCGCGTGACTGCGAGCGTATTTTGAGCGTAGCGCATGAAATGATCGTAGCGCAGGCCCCCATATTTGACTGCGATGGCATGGTTGCTTAGAACGAGACGGTGGTCGTGAATTAACAGTCTCTAGCGAAATTAGTTTAGAAAAGTTGAAACGGCCAATAAAAAGTCATGGACGGAAATGGCAGAGTAGAGGTGGTGTGAGCAATGGGAATAATTAAGGCTCGTATCCGAGTCAATACCTACGACATTGCTCAAATAAAGAGGGAAAGAAAAGAAAGACCTAAGATCTATGTTGGGGATTCTTGATCTGATTCTTTTTAAATATACTGCCCGACATTTTTTTACGATAAAAATAAAGCTTTTGCACTACCCCAAAGTTATCTGGCCAGCCTATCAAAACATGCAGGTTCTATTTCGGGCTGAAATCTCCATCACTAGCTGCAAAATGCTTTTAGTTATCACCTGTATTTTATTAATTACTGAATAGTTGGCAGTATCAATGAAATGTACTACGGATTTCTAAGTATATTAAGTAGAACAATGTGCAGATTTACGATCTCTGTTTCAACGCTGTTTTAAAAATCTAGAGCTGATTTTCGCTGTTCTTTCACATAATTACCTCACATATCATTAATTTGTGCAAGAAACCATGCACGATGTTCAGTCAAGGGCGTTAGTAGTTAAAAAGTCTTGTACGAAGAACACAAGACTGAAGTTTTAAGTCATGTCATGCTTGCTAACCAAAACTGTTGCCACCATGCAAATGCTGACAGCAATGGCGCCTAATGGCGACTAGTTTTAATGAAATCTGGATATGCATGTCCCGATTGACACTTTGGCTATGGGGACGCACTATTTTAATTTAGACCACCTCGGGTCCTCTAAAGTGTGATGACATCGTACAGCGCAAGGACATTTTGGCGTTTCTCCTCCATAGAAATCCGATCACAGCGGCCGACATCGGCCCCACGATATTCGGATCAGCAATGGTTTCTTCTCAACTTGCAACTGAAAATTTTTAACAAAACAGAAATTAGCTTTGGCAAGTGGGAGACGAAGTTGGCTCACTCGAAGCTGCAGTTACAGCGCCAGCTCATTCACCAAGCCTGGCAAGCTCTCTTCGTCAACAAGACCCGGACCGGGGAAGACCACCGGAGCAACCTAAAACAATCAACCAAGATTATTACTTCTTCTACGACTACAACTACTAGAGTTTTTGATACGTTTCGTATTCTTTGGTTCTTATGCTGCATACTATAGCCGAGCGTAAGTCGAGAAAACAGCGGTTTTTTTCCGTTTAGCTACCCCTTTTCAGCCAATCGCGTAGGCCGATTCTCATAAACCTGTTATAGTGAGTAGCGGGATAATGCAAGGAGTCCAGTGACAATGCAGGGAGGGTACTATCCCTGATCATGAAGAGAGGAAACTATCCCCTTCACCTGCAACTGCATGCCCTACCACGCCAGCAGGTTCACCAGGTTCGGCCGACACCATTGGCTGGAAGGGGGTGCCTTGACAGAGAAAAGCCGCTTTTTTCTTGACTTACATCCGACTATAAAAATTATTTGCGTGCTTTTTAGAGCTGATGTGTATATCTTCAAGCCACACATGAGTTGTATTTGTTTTTCGTGCGGTGCATTTGCCCTCCCGCACTCAGTAGAGAGGCACCACAGCTGGCTGCCCCTTTCAAACGGTGTCCCCCTTTGGCCTCCATTGCTAGAATCCTGCAACCTGGAATAGCGGGAAGGATGGACTGGAAGGAGCAAAAAGATTTTATCAACTCTGAAAGAAAGCGCTTACCTTGCTCAGAGAGAAAAAAAGATAGAAGAAAAGGCAAGTTTGGACCATGAATAAGAAAACGCGACGGAGACGCTGATTTGCTTAATGCAACTCACTAATGTAGCCTCTCACGTTAATGTGGAACCAGAGTGCCAGAAGCAATTAATGGAAAATAGGCTCCGTTAAGAAATACGGATTAAACCAGTGAAGTTCGGAAAGAGCACTCATCACGTTACGAACACTAAGAGTTCGCTTTCGTCACGTGACGAGAGCTCTGTCCGGAGTCCACTTGCTTAACGTGTATTTCTTAACGATTCTTAACACCAGAAATTAGCTAAATAGAAGGGCCGATTGTCGACGGATTCAGTGCTGAGGAAACTAAAATTTACTCCATCCAAGGTCAGTGGTGAGGGTGAATGTAAAGAGTTTTTTTTTGTACTTTTATAGGCATGTCCGGCCATGACCGTATGTAATGTCCCGAGTAGTTACTTTCAGGCCAAACTAAATGATAAATGACGGTGCGAATTGAATTATACGACATCTGGCTGTTCTTAATTAACAGCATTTATTTAGCCAATTAAAGGTTGTCCTATAATAACTGAAAGCTAATTATTTCAAAACATGAGCGTTACAGAGGTGGGAACCTCTCTGTATTCCTAAATCATTCAGCTGGCTGAAAGTCAATGGTGAACAACAGAAAAAATTTCTTCCGCTCAGCGATTTTTAGAACCTTTTTAAATAGGGCCATTTCCATATCGCCGGATGCATAGGGTGTGTGTGCGTAGTGTTGGTAGCTTACGTGTTAATAGTTAAAAATAACTCACTCGTGGATTCTATTAGGTTAATATTCAAACACTCCGCGACAATTCTAGCTTACCATCCCCATTGGTATAAACCTAACTTTCACATATTTTATGATTGTTCTTTTCGTTGCTTGGTAAGTTTTTGCCAACCCATCTATTGTGCACAAAAGATTAAGAGGTTTGATTTAGGGGGGTTAAACGTCCTAAAGCGACTCAGGCTATGAGGTACGCCGTAGTGAAGGGCTCCGGAAATTTCGACCACCTGGGGTTCTTCGACGTGCACTGACATCGCACAGTAGTACATGGGCATCTAGAATTTCGCCTCCATCGAAATTCGACCGCCGCGGCCGGGATCGAACCCGCGTCTTTTGGGCCAGCAGCCGAGCGCTGTAACCACTCAGCCACCGCGGCGGCTGAAATTAAGAGGCCTTCTGAACGAGAAAAATTTGTAAGAACCAAACAGTTGTATGACTTATTTATAGTGCTGTATGCGAACATCAGAAATTTTGAATAGCGAATCGAATATCCCCCTATTCGATTATTTGAACGAATGAAATGTTACAACTGTATATATTGAAAAGTAATCGTAACGAGTCAAGTAAATTCTCAGCTTTTCGAATATAATTAGAATAATTGGCACGAGCTTGAAATAATGGCTACTGTATCATTTTCGGCCACTGCTTTAAAAAGAGGGACCTACATCGACACCTCATACCATCCTCCCACAGACAGTATGCTCTAAATGAAGGATTAAGCAAGACGCGGTTCATTTATGTGACAGCGTTGAACAGGCACACAAATGGCTATTAGACTGGATGATGAGGCAGGGATAAGGAAAGTTCAGCAAACCGGGCCTCGAGGTCCGGGTCTCGGAGGCCGTGGTTGACACCTATCTGTCAGCCGTGTCATGTCCTGAGATGTAGCGCTGGCTTAGTCTCTCCTTTCTCATCAGCAGCAAAAAAGTGATTTATTTATGTATAAACTCGATGGTCATGCAGTTAATATAATGACTCTGTGCGGCGACACCTTAGTGAAGATTGTCGTTGCGCCTTTTACAGCTCTAGCTTCAACTCCATAGGTTGAATTCTTTCCATTCTTTTATTGTCATTTCTGATAGGAGGATGCAGAACTAAAAGCCGCGGGAAAGGCGTGACGCGGGCCCTGCCTCATTAAAAATAACAAAAAAGTACAAGTGTTTCACAGGCTAAAAAAGGAAAAAAAAAGCTCAAGTATCACAGAGACATCTTAGTTGTCATTTAGCACACATCAATTACCTAAAGAAAAAACGAATGAACTTGACTGAACAGTACGCAGCGAGACAAACAGTATACGAAAAGGACTAAAATATGTCACACACCTCACTTAGGTAAACACCATAAATATAATTTAATCTTGGAATTATAACCACAGAAACGATCAAGCGACTCCAGCTCTAACCGATTTAAGAGAGATGGGAGGGTGTATGATAAGGATTCCTTGCAGGTATTTGCTCATGTCGTAGGCACATTGAGCATTTCACCATGCCGGTTATGAGCAGAAGGGCCATTCTTTTCCAGATTCGCGATTTTCGCTAGCACTGTATCGCTGATTTCAACAGAGGACCTGTACCACACCAGTAACCTGTAGTAATACATTTTGAAAATGAGAGCTGTGTCATATTTTAGAAACAGATCATAGGAAGGATAACGCCAGGGAGTACAGTAAGTATAGCATTTGTTAAGCATCGCAAGGCTGCTAAACTCAGAACCTTCGGCCTCAATCAACCAGATGATTAGGGGGGATTTTTAAAGGATACTCGACAATAGATCATATTCACATTATCAGTTAGATGAAAGAGAAAAGTGCAGAATATAAACAACCCTTATGTATAGCCTCTAAAGAATACGAGAAAGCATTCGGCTCAGTCGAGACCTCCGCAGCCAAGCAGGTATTGCGGAAAAAGAATGTAGAAGACCTTTATGTAAAAATACTGCAAGATATTTATGACGGCTGCAAAGCCACCATAGTCATTAATAAAGTCAGCAATAAAATTTCATAAGTAAGGGGGCCAGGCAGGAAGACATGATCCCGCCAATGCTCTTCACCTCTTATTCATAGAGGTATTCAAATGCCTGGATTGGGAACAGTTAGGCATAAGAGTTAATGCAGAATACGTCGATAATCCGCGATTCGCTGATGACACTGCTTTCCTGAGTCACTCAGGAGGTGAACTGCAAATCATGATCAGTCAGTTAAGACAGGCAGAGAAGAACGGTCGGTCTGAACAACTGGCATGCAGAAAACCAAACTAATGTTACACAGTCTACCAAGGGAACATCAGTTCACACTTGGCAGCGAGGTGCTGGAAGTGTTAAAGGAATACGTCTACTTGGGCCAGGTAGTGACAGCTGATCCGGATCATGAGAGGGAAATAACTAGAAGGATAAGAATGGGGTGGAGCGCTAAGGCAGGTTCTCTTAGATAATGAACGGCAGTGTAGGGACAGGAAGAGGGCCGAATGGGTAAGGGAACAAACGCAGGTTAATGACATCCTAGTAGAAATAAAGAGGAAGAAATGGTTGTGGGCAGGGCATGTAATGCGAAGAAAAGATAATCGATGATCCTTAAGGCGTGGTGACGGCGTGGACTCCAAGAGGAGGCAAGCGTAGCAGAGGGCGGCAGACAGTAAGTCACGGAGATGAGATTGGAGGGAAGGTGAAATAGTTTCTTGAGAATTCGAGGTTATTCAAGAATTCGAGTCTATGAAGCTTGTAGGTGAAGCATGCATAGTAGTTTTACGATAGAGTTTAAAATGTTGAAGTAAACGCTCATTAAAACCGCGATGATATTCGGGCTTCTCATCATTGCCTTGGAGGAGTTCGGAGAAACTCATGGTGACGTCACTGTCACCGAAATTCCAGATATACGCTGCCTTCGACTACATGTTGCCGCCACACTTTGCTTCGTGAGGGTCGCCTTCGACGGCATTCGTTTTCTTGCTTGAAATAACCGCTTCTTCGCTGGGAACTTAGCGCCGCTATACGTGACGTCATCGTAGCGGCCTCTGCTTGTCTCTTCGCATTGCAGAGAAGCCTGAACGTCTACGCCGCTTTAGTGGGCGATTACTTCACCATTTAAAATGCTAGAGCAATAAGATTTCACATTCTTTATCTGGCAGTTTCACCCTTTCGGCTCGTTTAAATTAATCGAATTCTGAATCCTCTTCAGTTGCCCGTTAAGAAGTTTGCTGGGATAATATGGCCCCAGCTGGTAAAAGACAGAGTTTATTGGAGATATATGGCAGAGACCTTTGCCCTGCAGTGCACGTAGTCAGGCTAATCATGATGTTGACTATTGGCATCAACCTATACCTTGATGTCAGCCAAGATGATATTAGCGCTGTGTTCAATACCACTTTTGCAAGTACCTGTAATGAAAACAGATGTATCATCCGCATAGGATACAAATTATGCTGTGCTTGTGTAGTTGAATATGTAGTATATATAAAAAAAATAACAACGGCCCAAGTAGGCTCTTCTTCGGTACTCCGGAGCTAATAGGCAGTGTAGCTGATCTCATATTGTTTAGTTCTGTATACTGCGTCCCATACTGAAAGTATGATTAGAGCAGAGCCTGCGAATTCCCACGGAAATCGCGTTTGTGACGCTTAGAAAGTAGGATTTTGTTTTTGGGTGAGCCAAATGCCTTTGAAAAGTGAAGGTATACAGGCTCTGTCCTCATAGTAAGAAGAACGGGTATAGAAATCACCCTTATGTTACCTGTATTTTTCATTAAACCTTGTAATCTTCAAAAGAAGAATCTTGGGCATTGAAACAGAGAGGCCAGGAGTCCCCCTCTGTTTCTCGGCATATTGGAAGCCATGTGTGGAATCTCGGTGAGTGCCCTTTGGACGTCTTTTCCGGTGTCGTGTCGGTGTCCTTTCAACGCGCGTTTTATTCCCGTAAACAGGAAGAAGTCACACAGTTCAGGGTTGTATGGCAGTTGCCGAAGTGTGGTTGCGCCTCGTCTGGTTAAAGACTCCCTGACAGCGAGCGACGTGTGCGAGGGAGGGTTGTCGTGGTGCAGAACGCATGATGTCGCGATCTGTAGAAGCATGCGTATGACGTGCGGTGTCATTCTCTGGAGGACTTTCACGTAGAAATCGGACGGGACCCTTAATGCTGTCTCGTTAATATCGAGCGCTAGAAAGGCCATGAAGTATCATGAAGGATAAAACGTACACTTCGCGCTGCAGCCTCTGGGTCTGATGAACTCTGGTAGGAGGTGTATTAATTGCGAACTGATGAGCCGCGGGCCGAAAATCTCTAATGTACTTAGTGTGTACATAGAAACTAAACCGAAAAATTCCTTGGGTCATTTCGGTACGAAGGAAGAGGTTTCTTGAGATGACAAACAACACGATGGGTTCTCTGCTGCTTTTAAGAGCGTTAGCTCTTACCCATCACGTTTCGAGACTTCGTGGGGTCTGGTACAATCCTTTATCACAGCGCCATCTGTGCCAGCAACTACTCATCACGTTTACCGATTTCGTGAGGTCTCCTACACCCTGAGATCAAACCGCCATCTGTAGAAACTACCTACCGCGTGTCAATGCTGACGTCACGGTCCAATATGGTGCATGAAGGCGGAACTATGTGAGTATGACGTCAGGGGACGAAATGGCGCCATAGTTTAGGTTTCTCGAATCAAAGGTCTAATTATGCGGACCGCTAAATATGCGGACATTCCCGCTATATGTACTCCGACAACAACGGGCACCCATCCAGGGACAGTTGTATACCGAATTTGGTCGGGAAGTAAAACCCTATGGCTTGTGGTATACAAATAAAACCACAATTAAATAATACTTAAGCATTGTATACATGCAATTACTAATTGAAGTGTTACCATATCGCATCGCAAGCCGAATTCTAAGCCCACCATGACCCCCAGAACGAAGCAAATGCCGTTTGGAACGTATCTTGAGGGGTGCGACTCGACAATGGATAGACGTGTATCGTAATTTCTCTGATAGATGGCGCTAGGCGGTGATCGTTCCGCCAGGCGGCATGCGTGCACGCGTAGCCGAGCATGGTGGCAATCCACCCCGTTTCAAAGGTTATTACATTCCGTTTCTCGACACGAGCGGCGCGTTCTTCGCTTTCTTCATCTAGTAAACCGAACAGCTAACGCTCGTTACTTGAACGTCTTCCAGACGGTGGCGGCCTTTTTTCTATCTGTCTCAGAAAACACAAGAATTCCTGCCGGCACACAAGACTGAGCGCATCATATATGATGAGATTATACATCGATTGCAGGAAACAGTATTGTGCCAGGTTGAAAGAGCAGTTTGCCCTCGTATGCCATCTGCCGTTAGTGCACTCATTGAGGACATTTCGCTTGTCTGCACTTACCATCCAAGGCGTGCGCTCTTTTTTGCTCCGGAATTAACAGGTTCACCTCGAAAGGAAAGCATAAAGAGGGAGACTGCAGCAAAAATTTGTGGTGAATAATATATGTGATTTTTTTTTTCGTTGTTTACTGACAGCGCAGCGCCGCAACCATGTGAAGGCAGAATATATACGGGGTGACGTTTTATGCTGTATCGCGTCCCAGGCGGCTGCCCATCGCTTCTCGTTTTCCCTGTCAGGGACGACGTCAAAGGAGAACCATTTAAGACTTGACATCGTCTACTCTATCTTCCAGGAGGCCGTAAAGGAGGCAGTGCTGCTAGCACATCGAAGCTCGTTTCTATCCGTGCCAGATCGAGCCGTTTTTCTTAGGGCCGTTAAAGAACTGAAAGGTAATTTTCCGCATCGTCATTTTTTACTACGCGCAGCATTGCTCCACGAGCATGAGAAGCTCGCGATATGGATACTCACACATCTACCAATTAGGAGCATGCAGCCAGTTATTCGTCCAGCGGTGTCAAACTTACAGGTACGGCTTTACGCTGGTCAAAAATATGCTCTCTAATACAGACGGCAAGAATTTCTTCTTTTTGTTCACAAACGAGCGGAGCATTGCAAACAGTCCTTACTATTTACACTCTACGACTGACTCAAGCGCTGCAGAATAGGCTGCGCTGACGGAGACCTCGCTTTTTATTGGTGGTATACGATGTATTTAAAACAAAGACACCGTATACCACCAAGCCAGGACTGCTGAACATTTGGGCGGGGTATTGATTGCCGTTGCCAATTATCACGAATCACATATCATCGCTACCGCTGGCTCCATTCAAATGCTCTCATCATCATAAACCTGAATGACCAAATTGTAATATTCTCTCTGCTCTATAGGGCAACTACCATGGCGGCACCTGTTTGCGATGACTTCTACGAAGTATTCAATGATTTCTGTGAGGAGACTAATTTTCCCGAAAAATAGACTGGTCCAGCTCCTTGCCCAGTGTTAGAGATGCTTCCGCAATCAGCCAATCCTTTTTGCGCCTATGCATGCAGTTCAATTTTAGACGGCTTGTTAGAAGACCAACAAGAATTGGCACTAGTACGTCTAAACAGTTGGTCTTACTTCTTACAACGGCTCCTGACCTTCTACTTTCTGTGACTCACATCTTCGGTTCGCGTAATAACTGCCTTATTTACATTTATCTCTCTAATATTTTTGTTTGTAGTTCTTTCATTATAGAGGCACATATTACGGATAATTGTCCTGCGCTGTTTACAGTGTAAAACTATCTGAAATGATTAAATGCTCAAATGAGTATTATGATCAGAGTTTTGTTAATCACACGCGGTTTGCAAATCATGCATGCGCTATTGACTGGCCATCTTAACATTCATCCAGGTGCGCTAATGAGAGCTATAACCAATTTATCAGACTCTAAACAAAAGGAATGACATCTCCGCCCAACTTTTGCCCTGGTACTGATAAATACAAGACCCTGCATAATCCTTGGGTATCGAATTCTGTATTACGTTGCATTAAAAAGAAATACATTAAGTATAGAGAACTAAAAAAAAACAGCCTTTTAGTACATCATTAACGCATCGGTATTCGGAGCAATCATAAATTTTAAGCAATGTCCTTTTTGCTGCAAAAAAGCCTACTTCAGTGATCAGGGTCCGTATTCCGGGTTTGTGTCATAATCAAAAGCGTCACAATCTGGCGCAGCGGTCACACCTGATTGGTCGAAACACCTGAAGCGGCTGTCGTGGTTCGGATGCAGCGAAAAGGGTCGAAGTAACCGGGTGATGACGTCAAACACATAGCGTACTCCCCATAGCAGCAGAGCCTCAAGGACAGCCAACATGGCGGCGCGCTTTGTGACATTCAGTGGCACTCAGCGACAGCCTGCCTTCGAAGCCTCTGGCTTCTAATTCAACTGTTTCTTTTTTAATTGGACGATTCCGTCCCTCTCAGGCCTAACGAGCTTCAATCTGTTGTAGAAATTGTTCTCTTCATCCAAACCGGATGGCGCCACTATCATCGAAGTTATCTCGTCTGCGTGTGTTGAATAATGTGACATACAGCATAATGTCCCACAAAATGCTTGCGTTTCTTACGCATGTTGCGCATTTGTCAAGCAGCCTGTATCATGATCGCGTGTAATGTCTGGCAGCGTGAAACTGCTCCTGTGCACGGATGGTCAGTCGCCAGCAGCGGGCTATCACACCAACGCGTTTGACATGTCAGGGGTAGTTTTTCGGCGTCCCTTACGATTGTCGATGGCCGCGGCGGTGTGGCTCGGCATTGAGCTCACGAGTTAACTCGCAAGCTAATTTTCAGGCGTCACTGTGGGCATGCCTGCGCTTCGTACCACGGCAAACCTATAAAAACTTAGTTTGCGATGTATCCCAAAGAATATATCAAGAGAAGCACAGCCACATTTTTATAGCTCATTCCTTTAATTTTTTGCTGCCGAAAAATGAAAACCTAACAGCGGCACCTCGCGCTTCTTGCAATGCTTGCACAAGAAGAATACAAACTCAAATTGCCGTCTGCACAACTGTCTGATCAGAGCAGCAACTTACATTCAGTGATGCAGCAGACGGAAATTCGTTCAGCACGGCCCGGAGCGCACATTGTGCAGCGATTGAGTGCATGCTACAAATTTTCCTCTCCGTTCCCTTTTCCTCAAGCTAACTGTAAAGCACCATGTTGTGCGAAAAAGCTAGCTGCTATTTATTTGCCATCGGCGATTGACGGCTGTAGCGGCCACCTTGTGTTACTACAAAGCCATGCGTAGTTGCGTACAATGTTTTTTCTTTAAATACACTTCCGACCTTTACGCTGCAAAAAGGAGTATCTGAACTATTGTTTCTATTTGTTGAAAGCCAATGGGCAAATAGAGAAGCTTTGGTATTACGCCATTACAGCGGAATCCAGTACGCAACTAAAATTGTGGCTGAATTTTTCCTCGGTCGCGTTCCATTTCTCGGAAACGAGCAATAGCGCTGCTGTACGTTTCGCTGCGTCAATCGCAACACAGTAACATCCTGCCGGCATTTCAACCAATGAGGTGTGGCCTCTACGGCAGATTGTGGCACTTCTAATCATGACACAAGTTCGGAATATGGCCCCTGCTTCGTATTAGTGAACAGAATTAAAATAGGAACTGCAGCCTTGTGAATAAATACCTTGGCAGAGAGAGAAAGCAACAGTTGCCTGATAGAGTAGCTTAAAATTGCGCAGTGAATACGTCACCACGGGATATGTGTACATCTTCTAGCGCCTACTTTTCATAAATAGAAAGTGTAAATCCTACCGAACCTCTTGCCACATGCCTTGCTCGACCAAGGGGCTCAATTTGTCTTTCTGCAACAGGTGGTGATGAGGATAAGTCAGCAATGGTTGGCATGTGTAATACTTTTTGTGGCATTGACATCGTTCCAGCCCGTAGTGTCAAGCGTGTCATAGAAATAATATCTCCAGTTCTAGCTCACATTAAGTTTCTCTAGAGGCGTTTCACCGGCAAAAAAGAAAGTAGGAAAAGTTTTTCGTTATACAAGTAAAAAGATAGAGTTAACATTCAGAATTGCAGGCCGATACATATGTTACCGTTCTCCAGCAAGTTCGCTGAAAAACTGTTTGAATTAAGAGTTATCCGCTGCTTTGAAAAGCGTAGTATTCTTTCGCTTACCTATTCGGCTTCAGAAGAGCGCATTCTGCAGCACGTGCGCTTTCGACCTTTGGAGACGTAATTAGGAACTTCATGGATTCTGGTTCCCTAGCAGCAGGCATACTTTTCGACTTCGCCTAAGACTTTGGTTCATAGAACCACAGTATCCTCAAGAAAATCTTTCATGGCGTTAATTGCAGATCCCTAAAACTCATTGAAAGTTACATAAATGACCGTCATCAATTCTTTTCTTGGAAATCACAGCCCAGTGCCAAAGTAAAAATTGACCGGATTCCCGAAGGCTCCGTCTTGGAAACGTTTCTTGCTTTATTTCAAACACTTGTCTACTAAATTAAATTATGCTCAAACCGTATTATGCCCTGTTGGTACGACTCTGGTGTTAGCAGATCGCTATCAAAGTGCCCTGATCAGAAAAGCAAGTAAATAATTACAAAGTCTGCATAAATGATGAATGGCGAATGCAGTTAATCCTAGTACAACAACTATTACCCTGTTCCACTCTAGAAAAAGAATCGTTTCTCAGCATACAGATGAGTTTACCACAATCGGCTTATTCAGCATGCTACCAGCACAAAAAATGTTTGGGTATTGTGATAGAGACCATCTCCAGTCTGATTTACACGCCATTACAGTGATTAAGAAAGCTTCATACGGCCTATATGTTCTTTCTAAATGCCGAAATTTATTCCTCATTCATGTCCTTGTTAACCGTTATTGTGCATTTCTTCATTCACTTTATTATTATGGTATATCTATTTATTGATGTACATATTCTTCGCTTATAGCCCCCTTATATGCATTTCAACAAAGAACTATTTGAACTGCCGCGCAAAATATTCAGTATAAACAACCGCATGAATTATTTGGCGTTAGGAGGATGGTAAATATATACGAGCTAGTTAATTATAATACAAGTTTATTAGTGTATCATATCTTCAACAACTCATTAAATTTGACAACCGTATGTCTTCGTCACTCACTGCGCCCCAATAGGTCTACTACACGACATCGGCTCCTGCTTCCTATAATCACGCTAATTATGCTCGACAAACACTATAATTTTTGGGCGCTAATTTGTGGAATAGTCTTCGTGTAGCTTCCACCAGCCATTACTCGTTCTTAATCGGTATGGGTGATAGCTCTGCATGTGCCATCTGCAGGTATGACGAAACTATATACCGCATTCCTTGTTACGGCCCTGCCTATAGCGCCGAAAGGCAGTCGCTCTGCCGCGCGCTTGAGCGTCTAGATCCACGCCCACTGACGGTGAAGGAGTCCAAGGCACTGCTCCGCTTCTTGAGAACTTCTAGCCTACACGGTAGGCTGTGACTTCACCGAACGCTGACTTTTCAATGTGACTTCAATTTTCCTACTACTCTCCTTTCTCCTTCATTTTCTTTATGCCGTCATTCCTTCTCCACTTGTAGGGCAGCAAACCTATTGTTCTTCCGGTCAACCTCCCTGCCTTTCCTCCTCTTCCTTCTCCTCTTCCTTGTTTATAACGTTCACATTTTACCCAGTCTTCATGTTTTCCAATAGCAATTGAAACATTTTTTTACTAAATTAATTCTAGTGCACATTCGTTTGCGTTTTGTTTTTTGTTCTAGTCTAGAAATATCATTGTTGACTTGATGTTTTGAAATAGTGTTCGTCGTGTACTGCTTAATATGTTCCATTTTCTCTATTTACATTGCTTTTTTGCTGTCATTTACATGAAATGCGATGTGCGTTTGTATTTCGTGCTTTATTATAAATTGAAAACTTTCAAACTAACAGTGCATACTACACAGAAAGTGTGCAGCATCAAGACAATTGGAGAGTATTCGAGAGGCGACTACAAATCAATTACCACTAAATTTGCACTCTTAATTTAAAACTGCATGGCTAGCTTCATCGCGAGAACCGCTGGCCGAATTGGGCTTTATTTAAGAACAAAGTCGCTTCTCTAGTCCTTAGGTACGACCCAACACATCGAATTAAAAAAACATACCTAGAAAAATCCTTTAGCCTTGCAAAACGTGTTAACTACCCGTACCGTTGGCACAAAGGCGGCGGTGTTCTTCCTACGAACATATCGTTTAGCATTTAAATAATGAAGACGATAACGCTACTTTTTTTATTAGCACGTTGCCTTTCACTTTAGCATTAATCGATAAATACTCTGAAGCATTATCAGACCCAAAAAGTTAAACGGCACTAAGCTTTCTGATACTGCTCAAAATACTATGCGAAGTGATGATTGCAAAATCGTTTTCTGATTGTTGCTTCGATATGGCACCAGAAGTGGGTGTGATTTCTTTCTAATGGGCCCCATAGTGATTTACTTTACAGGCATTGTGAAGTTAATTCAAAGCCTGAATTTTGGACCCAGTTGCGGGATTGAGAGCATTAATTCGAAGCTTTACAAGAACACTGCAGTTTATTTCAGCACATGCTTGCCGCAGTTTTTAACCCAGTCCGTTGAACACTCCCCAATGTTGACCGGCTGTAATAGGAGGGGTGGTTCTACTCTTCAAATCAGGGAATTCGTATTCTCCTCTTAACTATAGGCCAATTTCATCTGCAAGCTATCGTTATAAACTTGTAGACCAGATAATGTACTCTGATCTGGTTGCGTTTCTGGAAAGCATAACTCGTTTCTTGGTTCTTGTCGGCGTGGTTTTTGGATAAATTTTTTTTTGCTTGACTCAGCTTTTGTTTCTCACTATATCCTCGCAACGTCTTTGCACAGTGGTTTATTTATTAGTTATTTCTGTACCAACTTTGGTAAAGCTTTCAATAAGGCTTTACATCAATTATTGCTCTTGTAAACAATTTCCAAAAATATAGATGCCAATCCTCCTAAATGTATATAATATTTTTCGCCTAACCGCTCTCAGTTTGTATCAGCCAACCAGTCGCTCCCATTACCATGCGACCTGATATTTGGTGTTCCCCTCGTTCTGTTTTTGATTGTTGTATCTTCCTAATGAACGTTCTCATTGATATTAAATCACTTTTCAATTTTTTTTGCTGATGACTGTCCTCTGTTTTGTGCAATAAATGGCCTTAATGAACGTTCCCTAGTTCCCTCCTTCAGTCTAATCTTTGAATGTCTTTACTCGATATAAGCAATTGCTTACGGTTCTTAACCTAAGTGCAAAAGTATATCCATCTCACCCCAGTCAGAATAATCTAAAATTCTCGACTACAGGACTAATGTAGCTTCGTTTGAGGGTACCCTGTCGTATAAATATCTTGGTGGTCACTTCCGTATAATTACGTGTCCTAGCACATGCACATCGATCACATCCCGAACAATGCTAACCGTGCCCTTAGCTACATACGCAGAAACTGGTCTCAAGCTCCACTCCATCTGAAGTTACTTCTGTATCAAAGAGAATATCACCTAAACTTGAATATGCGTCATCAATAAAGACCCCGCGCAAAACCTTTTAATCTATGCGATTAGAATCAGTTAAGGATCGGTCAGCTCGATTAATTATTTCGAATTATTCTCACGTACCGAATGTTTCTTCACTGAAATAAAAGATTGGTTTAGCATAACTTGCAGTTCGTAGGAACGTTTCACGCCACAGGCTTTTAGCACAGCATTTTCTTTTATAACCAGACACTTAAACATTCCTTTATTTCTTCACATCCCTGATACGCATCAACATATGATAATCATCTGAATAAAGTTGCTGTCCCTATCTGTAAACAAAATATGCTTTTTATTTTTTCTTAAGATAGACAAGCACACAACCTAATCACATTCCGCCGTCTATCACCTGCACTGAAGATATTTCATCCGTCAAGACAGCCATCACCAAACAGAACATCGAACCAGCATCTACATTAAGATTTTGCTTCTTACTTGCACTTTTCTAGAATTCATAGATTTTTTTTTGCGGCCACATTCTCAGTAACGCGCTCTGGGGCTGGAAGATATTGTAATCAATAAAAAAATAAGATATAACGAATTAAACCGTGGTAACTCTGCAGTAACGTATCATTAAAATGTCCTTTCATGATGTAGAAACTTAGTATGATGTTTTTTTTACGAAATAAACAGGTAAACAAGTACATATGTTCATTCTTGTCTTTATTTAACGCCAAAATGTTTAAATCTCAAAAACAATTACCGACGAAACGTCCGCACTGCGCCTCACTGGATACCACGATGGTGGTAGAAAAATCTGCCATGACAGCCTCCAACTTTATCCTCAGCTCCGCACTGAAGAAAGGAGCTGTTCGAAAGTGCTTTCTTGAACCGCCCGAATGTGCACGATCAAAAAGGAGCCCAGAGGTGCGGACAGAAATGTCCAGAGTGAAAACTTCCAGGAAACAAGGTGAAGACACCATGGAGGGTGTGCGAAAAGCACTGAATTTTTTAGATGTTACTCTTTTTTTTCAGCTTTGGATGGCACGGCCTGCACACACGCTTTATCTCCACTAAACTGTAAGAGACGGTTTCCTTTTATCGCATTTTCGATATCATACATCCGAAAAAGATAAATTTGAGAGTGTGTAATGAAGGATGGTCATTTTTATTCGCGGTATATGACTTTTGTATTGTGGAGGAACTTTGAAATCCTCTTTATGCTGCCCTGCTTGCAGTTAACGGAGTCATACAAGGATGGCCGCAACGGTTTACCTGAGAATTTAAGAAGCAGTTCTGAGTACACCAGCGTTCTTTCACGCCCTTGCGTAATGTTATGCAGAGAAGTGAGCGAATGAGGCGGCCAGTTTTGTGAGCAGACCTAACGGGCCGGTCAAATGTCATGTTTGAGTCCATGGCGCGAAGCACATGGAGACGAAATACGAAAACTAACAAGAACTGGCGCTAACGACCAACGGTCTCTATCCGTGAATCAACAGGATAATAACAAGGGAAATTTTATCTCACAACCAGAGCAAACCTGACATCAGACGTAGCTGAAAATTAAATTTTTTTTTTCAATCATGGACGATCCGTGTAGTCCCAACAGATTATGCACTGTACACTGAATAAAACGAAAGGAGACAAAAATGTCAGATGGCGACTATGGTATAAATTTTCCGTATCATACTTTCTCGGGTTGCCTCGTGAAGACGGTCCTCTAACAAATTATATATAACCTGTGGATGCATAAGTTACTAAAACTGCTAATTAGCTGCTGTCCTTTTTGTGCTGTGTTTCTGGCCGCCATGTGTTTCGCACCACGGTAAGGTTTCAAATATTTTAAACAGGCAAGTCGTTAACTTAGCCAAGACATCTTCCGTTTCAGAGATTATACCTTCAATGGCGTGAGTAATGCAAATTGGACTGTGAAAATGATCTCCTTACACGGCTTCAAGTTTTGGTTTCCACGTTCGTTGGTTTGAGTTATTGGCGTTGATGGGTAAAGAGTGCCATTTTCGTATATGGTATTAGTTCGGCATCCAATGGATGCAATTTTCAGTGCGAGATAGTTTCAGAATTTCACCCAATATTTCTGAGAAAGCGGGACAATTAGAACAACATCGATTCGGCCATTCATTAATAACGCAACTGATGTTAAGATATATTATGCCTCCTTAACATTATTTTTTCTTGCATGCACTACTGTCGGATGCACTTTTTTATAGTGTTTTTACAGAGGTACTAGAAACCTTTAGTAGGGCGTACGCAGACATACGCAATGGCATAGCGAACGCTATAAAATAGCTCTTTCGTACTGTGCATGCGCCAAACGCTATTTCAAATCGAGGTTTGTCCTATGCTCGCGTTACGTACGCTGTTTTCCGAATTTAGCGTGCGTACTCATGTTTACGCTAGGTAAAATAGCGTTGTAAAAATGGCTGCGCCCACGTCACCCGCTTCGGAGGCAATTCGTCAATGTTATAGGGTTTTTAGGCACATTCATTGCCTTTAAATGGTAAAAGTGATATTAGCTTTGCCTCCTCTCGGCGACAGCAAAATGAACGAGGAATAAACTTGCCCTATTTTGGATTCTGTGAACGATTCCGCAGTTCTTATCCCTAACAAGACACCGTCGACTGTGGATTGCCTTGGTTTAGATTTTTACGCCAAGGTAGCCTTGCCAAATGCGGTCGTTTCGGCGGTGGCAGAAGGGTCCGAGAGAACTAAACATGAAGTTATTAAAAACCCTGCTGGGTTCAGTTACCTAAAAGAAATTAGGCCCTGGCTCAACTGAACTGGTCATGCAACTGGCTATCTACGCGATTCGACTTTGATAATCTTGGTTAAATGCCAAAACTGTCACAAAATATTTTCAGATATTGATAACAGATGGCGCCACTGCGGGCTGCTCTATCGCTTTGTTCGGGTTGGCGTACGATAATCTAAAAGTGCTCATGTGATTTCCACTGTAACCTCCTGCTAAATGCTTGCGTATAACATACGTAAGCGCTCATACGCTATATTAAAGTCTCTACTGATGAAAATTACGGACAATTACAAGTGTGTAACGCGAATATTAGTGTAACGCGAAGAGTTAGCTGGTGTGTGTAAGCAGCAAATTTTTATAGATGTTTTATTCTCTCCCAAATTAAGACAGCTGGAGCTGAATTCGGGCTTTTGAAGTACTGGCCTGATGCTCTCAAGGGAACACCTTTCCAACGATCGCTTCCGTTGAGCGGGGACAGTAAAACTGTACGTCAATTTAGAGACACTGGTTAGTGTGCAGGAACTTAAACCTCCGTGTGAACGTGGTAAGAAGAACGACCTTTGCAGGCTATGGTGTTCTAGAGTTGGTTTGCCCCGGAATAGAAGCATCTGGCTCGCGGAGCCTCTTCCAAGCGCACACCCGTAGGAAAGTCGCACGCCGGGAAGGGGGGCACCTGTAGATCGTTGTCTGGCTGCGGCTTTCGAACCAACCAGCTCCAGTAGCAGAGGCGGACACCCATGCTACTAGGCCAATAATTGCCTTCTACCCTCTCTCTTCCGTCTAAAACGTTCTATCTTCCTTTTTCTCCTGAAAGTGGAGAGATTTGCGGCCCTAATTTTTGTACCCGACGCTTCACACACTCTCTTCCTCTTCTCTCTCCCACTTTCCTTTTCCGACCTTTCTCCAAAAAACGAAGAGGCTATTTCCCCTCTCTCCCAGTTGCCACGCGCCAACTGAGGCAGGTGGCGCTGCGGACGCCGACACTGACGACGACGGCGCGTAACTGAGGAGCGAGCTAACCAGAGGTAACGATTTATAAGGAAAGTATAGGGAAATGGCAAGGATTCGTACACGCACAATGCAGTGCTTTATTCCTCAGTACCAAATTGATGGTAGCCAACCTACCGGTCACCACGTCACTTTTTTCAAGTGAAGAGCCTGAGACAGGACATCGTGCTATATAAAATTAACACAGTGAAGCAAACATACCGGGAAGTTACTTGTAAGGTCTGAAGGGCCTGATTATTTCACAGCCAACACATGTGGCCAGAGGTCAGCCAGGGAGTACGCTGGGGTCGCAAAATCAGATTTATACATCGGCTACGTTTACGGTTGACGGCGACTACAAGCCAGCTTACACACCTGGCATCACAGCTAGAATAAACTAGTCAGCAGGACCGTAAATACTATCATGGCCACAGGTTGTAATTATCACGGCAGCATTCACGCAAAACGCAGCATTGTTGCGTTCTGAAGAGCCCCGGATTGGGCAAGTTTATACTGATCCAGAAATTCAAGACAGCTGACGATGAGGGTGGCCATAAAAAGGATAAAGAACGAAGGATTTTCTCTGCTTCCCTGTCTCTCTTATTCCGCGCGTTGCACGCAATACATTGAATGCGCACACAGTTTCTTTAACGTAGGGGTGCCGAATATATGGAGCTTACTCCAGGGGTTTAACTCGCATCACGCGTTCCTTAGCGGGAATTGAAGAGAAGCTTTGCCAGCCAGTGTGTAAGTGTCGATGGGAGGTTTGCTAGTGATCATTTAGCGTACCTTCTTCTAAGACAGGCGTACACGCAGATATGACAATGCAGTGCCTTCAGATTACCTGCAATTCAAAATGATCACTTTTCTCTTCATATTCTAGCCAAGACATTTTTACTCTGCCTCTCTCCTTACATATTTCTTGCCAGAGCACCCATCGAATTACTTGTTAGGTTATGTTTAACGCAAGATGGCAGTTCTGAGGAAATACGATGGGGGAGAATCTCGGAATTATATTTTTGTGGATGAATCCTATTATTATTTACAAAATAATACATATAAGGTAAGATTTATTTGAAGTATTTTCGTTATGCTTGCAATTTGGCTTTCGGTTTGCTCTGTGTAGACAAAAAAAATTTAAACGCCAAAATGATTGTATTTTTTTGCGCCAGAACTTCATTTTTCAATACATAGGGCATTACAAAAGAGAGTAACAACTGTGTAAGGCCAAGGGCTTTTGCGCTAATTAGTTCCGAGCGAAAATTATTAACTATAATTGTTCAGGATTGGAAGTCCTCTACTCTGGCACGTAGCCTGCGATAATGAAGGAGTAGATTGGCATGCTCGCTTTCGGCACACTTATCGCTCATCACTATTCACCACCTTGCACATTGAGAAAACTAAGCAGTGCATTTTTTCTGATGTGGCCAAACCTTTCTTGTTTTACTAAGAGAAAATAATAAAGAAAAGATTAGCAAGAGCATTTTCTGTCATCGATTAGCATAGCTTGCTTTTCATGAAATGTAAGACCTGGTTACACGGAAACGCGGAAATTTGAGCTAGTTTGTTCAAGTTCGAAACATTTACCAGATAAGATTTTATTTAGAAGCGCTTGCCCTTCCACCTCGTCTTGTTTCCTGCCCCTGTTGCAGCGTTGGTAAAAGTTTTGAAGTCCTGGTTAAAGTGCAGAATGAGATTTTGGTTTGTGTTTTTTTTTACCATTTATTATATTTTGCAAACGGGGTTTTAGCAGTATGCTCGCGACAAAAAACTCGCGGCATTCGTAATGAAATTAAAATACATGCTCTGAGGTACGCCGAAGTGCAAACCCCCGAATTGCATGAAAAATCTGGTTTGCTTTAACGTGGAACAAAATGCTATACATGGATATCTTTTGATTTTTCTGGTGTAAAAATGCGACATCTGATTCCTTGTATTTCACGTATGACCTCAAGCTGATAAGAACAGGCCACTAAAATTCATTTAGGGCTATGGGCAAACAAAAACAGGGCGACATTTAGGATGTTCTTATAAATAAAGTTTCATCTGTCAAAGTGAATTCAATGTGCTGAATAATTATTTGAAAAGCACGGCATCAACCCCATGGACATGGAATTCAATGTATATGATTGTGAAGTTATTATGAAGACATTAAAGACATTCAAAATTAAGTCAAATTACTTCCTTGATGTCATATTTAATAGTCAACAGTTACTTGTTTCGCCTCTGACACCAACACGTTGCCGTTTATTAGTAATCAATAGGGTTAGTTCCGATCATCATTTTGTGTAGCTTATATTCTAAATTAGTCGCCTATGGCAGTATGCAACTAATCGTCTTAACGTAATCACGGAAGGGGCAATGATTTCAGTACCACTGGAATACCGAGCACAGTATCAGCATACCGGTGCATTCATGAATTGGTCGATAGCACTTACCAATTACGGTCACATTTGAGGATTCGAAAAGAACGAAGCAATGCTTACCTGGAAAAAAAGAAGAGATCATGGCAGAATCAGCATACATTATAAACATTTCACAGGCGCACGTTATCACTGCAACGTTCGTGCATTATTTCAGAGGAACGGAGACCTTATCGCATAGAAATATATATATGATATTTAAAATGGGTCAAAATATATACAAAGAGAGAATTCCGGCATTAGTGGCAGTGATGTAGAGAATGATGCTTCGGTATATATATATATATATATATATATATATATATATATATATATATATATATATATATATATATATATATATATATATATATATATATATATATATATATATATAGTCTCTAATCCACTTCTTCCTCAGTGTTCCACTTCCTAGTGTTCTAATCCACTTCTTCCTCAAAAGACGCAAAAGAGACAAAATCCTAGTTTATCAAAATCTTTGCTGTATCAGGCGCAACAATTCTGGACAAAAGCATTTTTGTGCAGAAAACCAATTATAAACGCAATGTTTTCGTATAATGTAACTTTTCACTATAACAATCAATATATCCGCTGGTCACACGACGGCAGCCTTGAATTGTTTTTTCTATTAACGTTTCTGCTATCGTCAAAAGCGAGCCCCTTGAGTTTTCTACGGCAGTCGTAACTGCTCGATACGATCGATGCAAACACTTTAAAAGAAAGATATTGATATATTTCAGAATAATGTACTATTACCTGCAATATTATCGTAACAGTAACTTGCAATCTTCTAATGTTCAAAATTATTGTCCGCGAATTTTGGACATGGTGCACCTCATGTAGCCGGTTTCGAAAGGGTCTCATCCGAGCTTGACATGTATCGAATGCACCAAGCACGCAAGAATGGTACAGAAAGCTTGAGAAAGATTTACGAGTCAAACGTGTTATGAATATAGTGGGCACTGTACCCGCTTATAAACACCAATTATATAGCATGAGAGAAATAATTACGCAGTAAGCTTCGTTATTATGATAGGAACAATATTTAGCAGGCAAGCTACTTTCGCTTCAAACATTGCAGCCTTTTATGCATACCGATGTTGAGTTTGTTGATTGAATGCGCTTGCCACCTATTCACAGCCTCAATGAAGCAACTAAGGTACACTTGCTTTCCTCGTTTCAGTACTCTGCAACCACCCGAAAGGATCTTAGCAAGCTGATAACTTTGAAGTATGTGAAAGAAAAAAGTTTTTCATGGTAAATACGCCACCTGCACCTATATTTTGGATTGTAGTATAGGAGACAGTAGCTTAAAAATATGTTGAGAGCATTCTTGAATCTGTAGATCACCGCTTCGCTTGCATAATTCGGAGCATTCGAGCACTGCTAGCATTTCTCTAGGAAATAGATTCCTATACTACACCTTCATAAATTGTCGCGTTAGCGGTCTTGCATATTTTATGAAGTTTTTTTACATTAATGAGATCTAAAGACGGTTTCCACCGCTTTGATCACCCTCTAAATGTTGGCATGACAGACCGTACAGGTAGGCTGTATTTTGAAGATTTCATCCTGAACAACACTTGTGTCGTCAGGAATTAGGTCGTCTTTATTTTATTCTCGCAGTTTGAAAGCCTAATTTGCATGCCTCTAGCTATGCCATGAAAATATTTATATTTCTACCAGAAATGCGCTCCTAAATGTAACGCTTGCATAAACCTAAGAGTAAGTAAACAAATAACAAAAGAAACTTCATTCGTTCACAGTAGCCAGAGAATTTTGAGCTTAAACTGAGCCCCACCACTGGAGAATAAGGGTTTCTGACTGCTTGAGAATCGCAACACTTGACGGCTGAAAATTCCGAGTAGTTAGTTACATGGGAACATGACATGGCCCTGACCGCTGTTTTCACCGGCGCAGCGTCTGGCCTCGCCCTCATTTCAAGCGTAGGGCATGAGATCGCGTAACTTGTGAGTTGAAAAAAGTGAATTGGCAACGTTCTTAGTGATAAGTCGGTTACTGTACGAAGTGTAAACGAGGCTGATAGAAGGGAACGGCATTAGCGCCATTAATGTATCGTGGGTAAAAGAATGAGGAAAATAATGGTGTTATAAAGTAAATCGTGGAAAAAAATACTTCGAAGTTGGAGGATGAGAGGTTAAAAATATGAAAAGGAAGAGAGAGGAAGAATTCTGCGTCACCAGCTTTCTGGAGCAGAGAGAGCGCGCCCAACGTCAGGGGCCTTTACAAACAAAAACATAAAAGAGTTTTTCTTCTCTTCTCTTTTCTCTTCCCGCCGTATTCTTTGAGGGCTGAAAAACTGTTCTTGGTATAAGGAGTGGAGTAGACGTTCTGTTAATCGGGCCTTCCTGATATCGGAGTGATAGGTGATATGACAGTACATTATCATGAAATGGTTTACGCAAAAAGCGTACAGGCGCTAAGAGACGGAGACAACACACAAAACCAACTACAACCAACTAGCTCAAATTTTAGTCTCGCTGTAAAGTACATTATCTACTTCGGAAAAAGATATAATAGTATGTAGATTATGTTCCAAGGTTCTTCCTGGCACGCTGAATTAAGGTTGGTCGATATATGCTTGTTTCACTTTCCCAAAATCCTCAGGTTGTTGGCAGTTGGTTCAATCGGAGTGTCCCCCGTGGCTTACAGCGACAAAAAAAAACACATCTGGGATCTTTCTTCTGGGATGCGATTCGTCCTTAATTTCTGAGCCAGTCATGGATGCTTCCGGCGATATTTTTTGAAAACGTGTAGGCTACAATTTTACCTGAAGGGAGTAAAAAGAAAGTAAGCAGTTGACTAGCGCTGTGCTTTATAAAATGAAGCAAGCCAGAGAAAGCTCACTATGTTTTTACTGCCATATAGGCGTATTCGTGTTTAGAGTTTACTTATGCCTTGCAAAGTTCGTCTGCTTTCTGTTTCTGCTTAGGCACTCGTTAGGCACCATTATCTCGTATAAGGCCGCTTTGTCTATGATCGTCATCATCGGCTTGACTACGCCCACGGCAGGATATAGGTCCCTCCGATATATCTGCTTTAATTCTGCCTTATGTCAGCTGTGCCCATGAAGTCGTTGGAAAATTTTTAATTTCATTCGCTCACCTAACCTTCTGCCGCCCCCTACTACGCTTCCCGTCTCTTGGAATCTATTTCGTCACCCTTAATTATCTACCATCTGTTGTCATGCCTCTGCATTACATGCCCTGCCCATGCCAATTTCTTCTTCTTCGTTTCGTTTCGTATGTCTTCAATCCGCTTTTTCTCCCTGGCCAACTCTGCCCTATTCTTGTCTCTTAATGTTAAGTCAATCAATTTCCTTCCCATAGATCGCTGTGTTGTCCTAAATTTAAGTACTTTCCAGATGGCCAGAAAAGAAAGGTGCTGGTCGACCCGACACGAAAAGAACGTTAATTATTGTTTTGGCCTTTAAGCGGATTCCGCAGGCGTCAAGTGATGGTATTATATTTCCGGCGAATTGTTCGTGTAGGTTTCTGTATCGGTTCGTTTTACGCTTGTAATTCAACGTTCGATATCCGAACCCACATTATCGATTTATAAATTGTAGAAACTGGATTATTCAGCGCTCATCAATTCCACCTATTCATCCTGATAAAATTACGCCATGCATCCAAAATTTGATGGGTTAATTAGTAAAAAAAAATTGTTAAGTTTTTATCTAGGTAATATCACGAATATAATGTCCGCCATGCAACACAAATGCATATAAAAGAAAAGGTACAAGCGTGACGTAAATTATAGCGCATGGCCCAGGAATCATAGGTTTGGAAACACCCGTGTTTTCATTGACGACCCACCTTCGACAAAGATGCACTGCTCCTAAAATGAAGCGTTCCGCTCATCGGCTTGCGCTGTTGTGCGCAACTTGAAAATTATTGAGCGACATTTCACTGTCGGTAATTCTTCTCAGCTAAAATATTTCATGAAAGTAATAGTATAGGCACATGAACAGAAAAAAGATGGAGGTCACAAGTGTTAGAGGAGAAAAATATATTGTTTTTTACGGGTCATACGACTTTTGGGTGGGCAAGAAATTATAGTCTGCGTCTGAGGTTATTCTTCAGTGATAGACAGCATATTCTTAACAATGTGAACGGCAGGTTAGATCGTACAGCGAGAATTGTTAACTATTACAACTGATCAGTTTTAGTAGTAGTGATAACTACTATAACAACTCAGGCTAGTCTCTCTTGAGTTCTTTCTGAAAATGTGAATTTCAGCACTTATTTTTATTTCTTTTGTCAGGAGATTGCACCAATAGGTTAATCGCACAGAACGGGCACTCAATAGCTGGGAACACTGAAATGAACCGGCAAAAAGCATTACGTACTCTTGACAAGCACATTAAATACAACATCAAAGGAAGAGATAGAGCCAGCATAAAAAATGTATACAAAACAAATCAAGGGGGAAGGCCTAGCGTAGAAATGCATCTCAATACGTAGCGCATTGAGTTCAAAAATTTTATTGACAGTTCAAAAATTGTTATTAGTCGTTTGCGAGAGAAATTTTGTTAACAGAAGGTTGGATGTGTCCCATCTATGACAGGCGCTGCTAGAGCTCAAATTGAAACGTTTTTAACTAAAGGCTTAATGATTCTGAGGAGGTCAGATAGGGGATCATCAAAATGAACTGGACTTCGTTTCTGTGGTTAAGGTACCATATCCCATTCCATTATAGGTGATACTAAAGGAGAGTATTTATATTCCTATATTTGAGCACAATTTGGAATAACTGTGAGCGCAATAAAGACAAGCTGGGGAATTAGGTAATGATAAAATCTGCACACCGGTAACTGACGGTTTACGGTGTTAACGTCAGTGAATAAAGAAAAGCAAGGGAGATTTTCACGTGTCCCGAGCCAGGCCAGATCGGAACGCTTTGGGAACACATTCATATCGAAATTGTGACCACCGGACGAACTAAGCTGCTTCAATCTAGACAGCTTCAGGTGACTACCGAGTCGGATGATGCGGCAGTGCCAGGTTCTTGAAGAGTCTTCCGAGGACGGTTGTATAAGCAGGTTCTATGTTAGAAGTCTGAGGTCCACATCGGTATTACTTTTTATTTTTATTAATCGGCCATTTTTATTTATCTAATTCCTCTCAGAGCATTTGAAGTAATGCGTTGATGTGGGTACATTAACTTAAATTAAATCTCAAAAAGAGAACCAGGTAGTTAGCCGACGAAACCAAGCCGCTACTTACGCCTTTAACAGATTTTTGCGTTCACAGAGGCACGCGAAATGTAATAATCTCGGCGCCATTGAATGCGCTGTCCTCGACATTAGGAGTTTCAGAGTCTGGCAGCTACAAACTGACGCCTTGAATAATTTAGCAGTTTTTCTTGGGCTCCCTTATTGATTAACCTTCAGTGGAACTTGTGATACTGGGGAAACTCGTATTACCATAAATTAAGGAATGCTTTGCTTCCGCTTCGATAGTTTATATTCTGGCCCTTGTGTTACTTTGTTTATATCAGTATACTTGCTCTTAATGAGCTGCTCTTTTATATAAGCCCACTCCACTCATTTCTGTGATGTCTGCTGTGGGTCTCTCAAGCGGAATATTTCTTCTTAAAGTTTGAATAAATGGTGAAGATATTTACGAGGCGTCATCTTTATGAAACACTTGTATAGAAACAGCACAATGCCAGTAAATATGAATTATTTAGGCCTGTCTGTACTAATGTTCATTGAAAACTTGCAGCGCTCTAGCGTCATATTGTGGTAACAAATGACGTCCACAGGGCAAGACATTTTTCTGCAGAATATAGAGCAGCTAGTAAAAAGGCCAAATGAAGAACTAACGACGAAGGCTACTTTAATAATGCATGCCAAAAACAAAAACGTACCTGTCAACAACCTTCGAGTTCTTCTGCTTGACATCAAGTGTGCCGAATGCAAAGTAACGCAGTTTAAGTGTTCTATCGCAGTTTCTTAGAACATTTGAAGCCTTAGCATAAATTTGATCGAATTCAACGTTACAGCGTTTCAGTCTTAAAAGCTTGCAGTGCAGGGGCTCAGTAAAGACGCAAACAATGTGATGGTTGAAAGCAATGAGAGGTGAATACCAGTTAGCTGTCTCCGTTTTTTTTTCGAACATTACAGTCTTCAGGTTTAAATTGCGTTAGGGTTAGGAAACGGGGAATTATATCGATACACCACGCATTTCATATCAACTCGGCTCTTTTTGATGTTCCATGCACTCTTGGCTCCGAATCTATGAGATTGTTATTAAACAGGTCTCACCCTCCAAAAAATTATAATAGCTATACAAATCTAAACAATGCCAATAGTGTGTTGCTAACTTTTTCCTTTTATGTAAGTTAGGCAGAAGTCGGTGCCCTGATGGATCCGGAGATGCATTGTTCTGGGCAGATTATCTTTTAAGTTCTTTTCTATCGCGCCATTTTCTCGAAAGCGGAACTCGTTTAGGCACTGAATAAGCTCTCTATATCTTCCAAGAGAACTCATATGTCTGGTTCGTTGAGCCATTACGTCTGTTTCTGAATCGCGACACAGATGCACTTCTGCAGTATAGAGCAGCAGCATGACGAGGCGAAAGAATGAGGGGCCTCCTGCTTACCGTTGGCAGGAAGCTTCTTTAGGGGAGAGAAGATGAGGAGAATCCCCTGTTTTACATAGCTCAATTGACATACCAACTCTGATGCCGAGACGGCTTGCGAAGACATATATATCAAGGAAGCCAAAAGTCCACGAAAGCAAGGAACATTAGAGGAATGTCTTTTTTTTAATTTGTGATGTCGATCAGTCGGGGAACAATAGTGTAATTATTTTACCAAGAAAAGACAATTGGAGTTACAAAGCAAAAGAAAAAACACCACATGCCTCTAGTGGGATCTGAACCCACGACCTCCGAATTTCGTGTCCGGTGCAGTACCACCAGATCCCAGCGGCAGCAAGGGGTTGTTTATTCCTCTGCTCTCAGCTATCTTTTAGCGACAAAATAAGCTATTCATCTCCCACTCATCAACAACACAAATTGAAGAAAAAAGAGAAGAATTGAAACATGCCATTGTGTTCCTTGGTTTCGTTCACTCTTGACTTCCTTCATAAGTGTGTCATAACGAGCTCCTCATTTTACTTCCCTTGATTCTACTGACTTGAAAATTTTTCAATACCCGCATCATACACGTGACTGCAATGAAGCGAAACGGTCCTCATGTTTTCCATTGGCCATAGCCCAGTCAATACAATGCCTCTACTAGCATTACTTTCCAGGTTCCCTAGATTTTTTTTACGTTCCTACAGCGTTGAGTTTTTTATACACCTCAGCGGCCTGAATCTTCGATGCTTTCAGGTTGCAATCTTTCTTTTTTTTGTGCAGAAAGCAAAGCCTGTTTTAATGTCGTAAATTTTCCTGGATTACCTTTGTATAATTATCTCTGTGTTAGTACGCCACGAGAATGCTATGATTCAAACCATAACGCCCAACTGCTAAAGTTACTTAACACCTCCTGTAATCAGGCGGTGAATAGCATTGGCGAGATCGTGTCTCCCTTCCTTACACCCTTCCTTACACGCATTATACCGCTGACTTTATGGAGGACTATGGTAGCTTGCAGTTGTTATATATATCCTCCCGTATTTCCACAGAAAACTCTTCTACGCTCTAGTTCAGCAATGCCTGCATGACTACTGAGGTTACCACTGAGTAAAATGCTATCTCGTAAAGAATAAGGCTTTATTTAGGGGTTTGTTATACTCTGCACATTTCTTTATCACATGATTGATAGTTCGAATATGACCTATTGTGAATATGATCTATTCCTTTACGAAAGCCTGCCTAATTTGATTGATTTGATTTGTGGGTGTTTAACGTCCCAAAGCGACTCAGGCTATGAGGGACGCCGTAGTGAAGGGCTCCGGATATTTCGACCGCCAGACGTTCTTTAACGTGTACTGCGTACTGACATCGCACAGTACACGGGCCTCTAGAATTTTGCCTCCATTGAAATTCGACCGCCGCGGCCAGGATCGAACCCGCCTCTTTTGGGGCCAGCAGCCGAGCGCCATAACTACTCAGCCACCGCGGCGACTCCTGCCTAATCATTTGGTTGACTGAAGTCTAAGATTGTCCTGATTCTATTAGCGCTGATCGGGCTGTAATTTTTAAGTCCTTGACGTCCCCTTTGTTATGAACTAAGATAATGTTATCGTTCTTTCAAGCTTCTGGTACGGTCGAGGTCATAAGGCATTACGTATACAGGGTGGCCACTTTTTCTAGCACAACCTCCCCTCCGTCTTTCAACACATCTGCTGTTTCCTGATCCTCAACAGCTCCTTTTTTCCTTTGCATTGCTTCTAAGGCTTTCTTTGATTCTTAGTTCTTTAGTGGTGGGAATGTCCCATTGCTGTGTGCTACTGACTCTCAGTAATGTTTTGATTACACTTTCTGCTGTAAAGATTTGTGTAGAACTCTTCGGGTACATTGACTATCTTATCCATATTGCTAATGACATTGCCCCCTTTGTCGCCTAACGCAAACATCTGGTTTTTGCCTACGCATAGATTCTTATCGCTTTTAACCTGCTTTCGTTTTATGAAACATCCTCGATTTTCTTCATTTAAACTTGTTTATCTCCACCACGCTGCGCTTATTTATTAACTTTCATGGCTCTGCCAGCTGAATTCTGACTGTAGGGCTAGACGATATCATGCTTTGGCGTTTCTTAATTACATATTGTGTCCCCTGAGATAGCTTGCCGGTATCCTGCCGAACCATCCTACTGCCTACTTTTAGAGCTCAGTCTGTAATAATAGCTGTGAGATTATCGTTCATTGTTTGAACATTTAGATCGTCTTCCTCAGTTAAAGCCGAATATCTGTTCTGCAACGATATCAATTCCTCTACTTTCTCCTTTGCCGCTAAAACGTTAATGGCTTCACAAATCTCGTCTGTTTCCTCTTTAAGTCCATGCTAATTCGAGATTATACTAGTTTTTGGTGGCTACAACGCAGCTTTCTGAGGACCTCCACATCCTGCACAATGCCAGGTTGAGTGCATAATATCATGTTTGATTTTTAGTCTCACATTGGAGCTCTTCTATGCCCAATTCCTGTTCTCTCTTTTACGGCTGAAGGCATTTATGATCCGTAAATTATTTCTCTCTGCGATCTCTACTAACAACTCTCACCTGCTATTTCTATAGCCCATATAATAGTCGCCTACCACTAGGTCTGTGGCCTCCTTTTTGCCTACGTTCGCACTGAAGTCGCCCATGTGTACAGTGTGCCGTAATTTTACTTTGTTGATTGGTAATTCCATGTCTTCATAGGAGCTTTCAACGATCTGGTCATCATGGCTGGATGTGGGCGTGTACGCCTCTGCTACTTTCAACTTGTACCTATTATTAAGCCTAATTAACTGCAATAGTTTCCAGCCTCTCAATAATGCCATTGAACTCCTCTATTCTGTCGGCTGTATCCAGATTGGTGAAGAATCCCACACCTAGTTCTAGTCTGTCGGCTAATCCACGATAGCACAGTACATGCAGGCCCTTAGTACTGTAAACGCCTCACCTGCCCTCCTAAATTCACTAAGCCTTATGACATCCCATTTAATTCCCGCTAGTTCTTCGAGCAGCACTTCTAGGATGGCCTCACTGGATAAGGTTCTAGCGTTAAACGTTGCCTAGTTCAGTTCGTAATTGCTGCCTGTTCGAGTGCGAGAGATTGTTAGCACCGTCCACTGCGGCACAGGTGTGACCGCCGCCTTGTTGCCCCCATGCACTACACCAGGGCAGTCAAATCCTGCTCTGGTAAAAGAGCGAGTTGTCGGTTTTGGTCACCGAGATCAGACCACACCTCCGGCCGGGTGATGGAATTCCATCAACAAGTGTAAGTTTTTTTTTTCAAACCCGGTGGAGAATTGTGCAGGACGGATATTCGAACCTCGGTCCTCTTTCACGAGAGACAGATGCTCTAACTCTACGCCATCGCTGCCTCCCATTTATCAAGTACTTATGAAAAAAAATCGAAAAAGATCATTTACGTAAATGAAAAATAAAATCGGTAATGAAACATGGCAGTCAGTTGCACTGGAATTAATAGTGTTAAAGGCGGCAATGTTTGCACAGAGTTGAATTTTTTTCATAGACAATAATACGATTTTCCCCATAGTAATATTGGTTTATAAGTTTTCGAATATCAATGAGACAGAAAATACATATAAACGCCTGCCTGACATCAAGACACATATCAGTCAGGTCCTTGTGTTTGTATAAGGCACCATTGAGATATGCTCTGCAGAATGACGTCCGTATCTAGGGAATTGCTGAAAGGAAGTTTGCTACGGTCTTTGTTGTTTGATGACACCATGGGAAATTTCGCCTTGCTAATTTCACGCAGCACGCTGCTGTGAACCTCCAATTATGGTTACATCTCTGTGAAGAACATAAACGATTAAGTTTCATGACAAAGACGACAGTATCTACTATCCAAAATAATCGCGCCTCGTTGAACTTATGCATGTCTGGTGAAGGGCCTTGTTTGAATCTATTTTAAGGAAATATTCTACTATGTACGCTTGAAGACTGGGAAGTGCAAAAAGCCGGATACGTCAAAATAGTAGTAAGAAGTTTGTTGCCACCAATTTGCGCCTGATATAAAACACGGCCGTAGAAATATTTCTCTGGAATAATGAATCTCTTAAAAAAAATTGAGCATAATTGAGAAAAATTCTGGTGTGGTTGTAATACCTTGTCTCTGCATTTTTTTCACGACAGTCAACGCGTCCTGTCACCACATCGTGCCAATTGTGACGTTATGGGAGACGTAGAGCACTGCCTTGTAGCAAGGCATTGCATTCATGATGACTGTCGAATATTTCATCTGAATCGGAGAAAGAGGAGTATTCCACCGGAGAGCGTCGTTTGCAATGACGTCGTTCGAAGTGCGCTACAGCTCACTTACTTATAAAGTCTGGGGAGGACACTGGCGCAGTGGTAAAAATACATTGTTTTTTTTTCTCTAGAACCCATACTTAGAGTTGCTACCGAAATAACTACTGTATCGCTTCAAACGATGACTGTAAATCATCTCTGAAAACAGTCCTCAAATATACGTACAGGCCTCCAGCGTGAGCAGAAGAGAGCTACAACGTTGGATGGCGTCGGTGACCTCTGCCGCGTTCTCACGACGTGCCTCACGTTTAAGTTATCATGCTTACCTTCTGCTTCTCGATTTTTTTTTGCACTTCAATTAATGCCCGCCGGACCGGAATGAAATAATGAACGCCAAAAGTTGATCGCGAAATTTGGAGGTGCAGTGCAGAAACAGCAATGTCCTTTGCGCATTCCTTAAACACGCTACGCTCGTAGGCGCAAAAATAGCCTCGTCCGACTCGAGCAAAAGTTCTATAAGAGGATCTTCGAAGCTTAACAGGACGACACAGAGAGAGGATGCACAGGACAGCGCCACACTTTAAGCAATACTTTACTACAAAGAAACGCAAAGAATATATGCTGCGGGTGACAGAAGGTTCCCTTAGCCCGCGCCACCATCTTCAATATCTGTCAAGAAAGACGCGTTCATTCATGTGCAGCATAATTGAAAAAGAATTCACGCACTCGGACCCAGTTTTTCCATATGATAAGATCTCATATCAGCTCTCGGCGATCCCATGCATTTCTTTGTATGATACATTACTCCCGGCAACTCCGGGTGTGTGAGTTCCGTTTCACAGACGCTGCATAAAGATGAGAACGCCTTTCTTAATAGATATGGAATATTGTAGCACTGGGAAGAAATCCATCCGTCACTTGCAGTATATATTGTATGCGGTTTCTTAGAAATAAGGTATCGTATAAAGTGTAGCGCTGTCCTGTTTAAAATACACTAAAAAATACACTATTATGAATCAAAAAGCATATTTTTTAGTTTTGTAAAACTTCTATTTGTGAGAGTTAATACAAATACTGGTCTCAAAATTGGGGTCCCCATGAATATACACAAAAAAGTTTGAAGACACGTGGCCAACAATTCTTCTATTGGTGTTTTCTTTATGCTCTTCGAAATCAGTCACTTCGAGGACTGTGCTGTTAGTGATTTGGACGTACTGCTTCGCATGAAGAAACACTGTGATAAAATACACAAAATTCTCTGTGCGGCGCTCTATTTTGATAACTGCGCAGGCATAATCGACACGGGATAGGATTGTTCATAAAGAATGACATTCCCAATCATTTTTAAAGTGGTTTTTGTCTCAGGGTCTAAAGTTTCGAATACAAAGAACGAGAGACTGTGCACCAACTTTTCGTATTAGCTGACTCAAAACCACCGGAATGGTAGTAGTTCAAATGAACTATGTTATTGAAAACATGAACTATTTTCTCAATGCTGCCAAATGTTGTTACTGAGTGACTAAGATTTTTTAGTTAACGAAAGATCTAAGCTCTCTTACATAAAGAAAGCAAACAGCTTTAAATAATTTAGCATTTAAATACCTGCCATGGTAACCCCACGTTACATCTCGCTGTAGTGGCCCCATAAATAATTCAAGGCATTGCAGAAACGTAATTGGATTTTTTTTTCTGGAACAACCATTTGCATAACTCATTATGCGCCATCAGATTGTTATTGAAAAGAAAGCCATTACACGGATGTTTCCTTACTACAGACAGAAATAAAGTAATCCTTTTTAAAACAGATTTTGAAGGTACTTTTTGTTTTGCATTTTAATGACAAAAACTAAACGATACCCTTTGTCTCAGCGTTAAATCTCCAAACCGCTTTTGCCTCAGATCTGTTCCGCACAGAGTGGCGTTTTTCAGGGGGCCCTGTGAAACCAACATAGGTTTGTGCGAGGGCACGCCCACGGACACAGTTGCTAGGAACCTGCGCACGTACAGAATCCCGCATGCATGGGCGCATTCATTTGTATAAGCTCACAAAAAGAAACAGGCATATTCCGCCTCTCTCACAGCAGCAGCTTGTGTTAGCTACCAATGACAGAACAGAACGAGCACATATTTCAAGAAAAGACTTATTTTTTAGCAGCAACTCCAAGAAAAAAAATACTGCGCTAGCGAAAAGACACAGGGACACGGTCACCGCATCTGCTGTTCAAAGGGTCAATATGACGAAGGCTGTGCTTTTTACGGGTTTTTCTCCACTGGTACGTTATGCCGGAAAGGAAAATACGAAAATTGCTAACAGACAGCAGTTCGGAAGATATAGGAAAAAATATCTATATCTTTGGACTAAAAGCGCTCGGCAGAGGTCTGCAACACGGGCTCTTGGTTTTTCAAAACCGTAAATACTTTTCAAATAGTCTCAAATATATTTTGCGGTATATACAACTAATATTACACGCATCTTGGGATTTATTTGGAATGATTAGAACATAATAATTGATTATGGCAGCAATTTCGGTCAAAAACTTGATCTCATTATTGCCGGTTGTATAATATATTTCGGTTTCTTACTTTAGAGCAGGTAACTTAATTTTTCCATCAAACCACTACGCCAAAATGAAGAGAAACAGCCCCGAAACGAACTCAAATCGAAACTGAAACGAACACTCGCCCTGTTCAGTTCTTGGGCAGATATATTTTACTTTTTGTATGTATCTGTACACAGTGCCACCTGCTTCGATCTGTGATATGCTTTTTGTAAGAGTTCCTTGCGTGTCAAGCTTTGGGATTTCTTCAACTTTGTCGCACTGTGCGTTGTATGCCCATGACTCGAAAGTTTTTGATACGAGAGAAATACTTGGCTCTCTCTCCGGAAACCACACAATCGCCAGAATGCCGTCGCTAAACCGCGGCCCACGAAGGACGTCATCACCCCTCCTGAAGCAAGAGGCTATGGCAAGGTACGGGTACATAGAGAAAGGCAAGTTGACAATCGTGGTGAGCGTAAACAGGTGTGGAAGCGCCCCCCACCCCCCGCCGTTCTGTCTATCATGACTGTACGATACCCTCAGCTGGATAACATGCCAGACTGGCCTTGAAATGGGGAGGCAAAAAAACGGCCCGCGAAAGACGTCATCACCCCTCCTGAAGCCACAGGCTACGGAAAGGTAGGGGTAGGTAGACAAAGGAATTCAACTTTCGCAGTGAGAGCAAAATAGGTTTGGAGGCGCCCCTCCTCCTTCCTGCCATTGCTGCACGATACCATCAGCTGGATAATATACGGGACTAGCCTTGAAATGGGGAGGCCAAAATACAGCCCGCGAATGATGTCACCACCGCTCTTCAAGCAATAGGCTAAGGAAAGGTAGCGGTAAGTAGAGAAAGGCAAGTCAACTTTCATGGCAAGCGGAAACAGGTTTGGAGGCGCCCCTACTCCTTCCTGCCATTGCTGCACGATACCATCAGCTGGATAATATACGGGACTAGCCTTGAAATGGGGAGGCAAAAATACAGCCCGCGAATGATGTCACCACCGCTCTTCAAGCAATATGCTAAGGAAAGGTAGCGGTAAGTAGAGAAAGGCAAGTCAACTTTCATGGCAAGCGGAAACAGGTTTGGAGGCGCCCCTACTCCTTCCTGCCATTGCTGCACGATACCGTCACCTGGATAATATACGGGACTAGCCTTGGAATGGGGAGGCAAAAATACAGCCCGCGACTGATGTCACCACCGCTCTTCAAGCAATAGGCTAAGGAAAGGTAGCGGTAAGTAGAGAAAGGCAAGTCAACTTTCATGGCAAGCGGAAACAGGTTTGGAGGCGCCCCTACTCCTTCCTGCCATTGCTGCAGGATACCGTCACCTGGATAACGTACCAGACTGGCCTTGAATTGGGGAGGAAAAACCCTGGCCCGCGAAGGCCATTATCACCCCTCGTGAAGCAATAGGCTAAGGAAAGGTAGGGGTAAGTAGACTAAGGCAAGTCGACTTTCACGGCAAGCGGAAACAGGTTTGAAGGCGCTTCCTCCTTTCTGCCATGATTGTGCGATACATTCAGCTGGATAACAAACCAGACTGCACATGAGATGGGGAGGAAAGAACGCGGTCCGTGAAGGAAGTCATCACCCTTCCTGAAGCAATCGCCTATGGCAAGGTAGGGGTAGGTAGAGAAAGGCAAGTCGACCTTCGCGGTGACCGGAAACATCTTTGGTGACGCGCCTCCTCCTTTCTGCCATGGCTGCACGATACCCTCAGCTGGATAACAAAACAGCTTGCCCTCAAGATGGGAAGACAAAAACACAGACCGCGAAGGACATCTTCACTCTTCCTGAAGCAACAGTCTATCGCAAGGCCTGAATAGATCAAGAAGAATAAGACCACTTTCGCGGTGAGCGGAAACAGGTTTGGAGGTGCCCTCCTCGTCCCTGCTGTTGCCGCCCCAATACCCTCAGTTGGATAACAAAGCAAACTTCCCTGAAGATGGGTGGTGATTGGGCGGGGGGGGGCAAATACACGGCCAGTGAATGACGTCATCACCCCTCCTGAAGCAATAGGCTATGGAAAGGTAGGGGTGGTTAGAGAAAGGCAATTCAACATTCGTGGTGAAAGGAAACAGGTTTGGAGGTGCCCTCCTCCTCCCTGATGTTGCCGCGCAATACCCTCAGCTGGATAACCAAGCAAACTGCCCTGGGGGTGGGTGGTGGTGAGGGCAAATACACGGCCAGTGAAGGACGTTACCACCCCTCCTGAAGCAATAGGCTATGGAAAACTAGGGGTGCGTAGAGAAAGGCAATTCAACTTTCGTGGTGAGCGGAAACAAGTTTGGAGGTGCCCTCCTCGTCCCTGTTGTTGCCGCGCAATACCCCCAGCTGGATAACACAGCAAACTGCCCCCAATATGGCGGTGGGGGGGGGGGGGGGCAAATACACGGCCAGTGAAGGTTGCCATCAGCCCCTCCCCTGAAGGAATAGGCTATCGAGTGATAGAAATAGATCTAAAAAGGCAAGTCGACACTCGCGGTGAGCAGAAACAGATTTAGAGGCGCCCTATTTCCTGCCATGGCTGCATAATACCCTCAGCTGGATAACAAACCAGACTGCCCTCAAGGAGGGGGGAGGGGCAAATACGCGGCACGCGAAGGACGTCCTCACTCCTCCTGAAGTAAGAGACTATCCAAGGTAGGGGTCGGTCAAGAAAAATAATTTACTTTTTGCGATGAGCGGAAGCATGCTTGGAGCCGTCCCTCCTCTTCTCTGCCATGACTACACAATACCCTCAGCTGGATGACAAAGCAAAATGCCCTCAAAATGGGGGGGGGGGGGGCAAGGCAAATACGCGGCCCGCGAAGGACGTCCTCACTCCTCCTGAGGTAGAAGTCTATCCAAGGTAGGGGTCGGTCAAGAAAAATAATTGACTTTTGCGGTGAGCGGAAACATGCTTGGAGCCGTCCCTCCACTTCACTGCCATGGCTACACATTCCCTCACCTGGATGACAAAGCAAAATGCCCTCAAGATGGGGGGCAAGGCAAATACGTGGCCCGCGAAGGACGTCATCCCTCATCCTGAAGCAATAGGCCACGGAAAATTAGGGGTAGATCGAGAAAGGCAAGTCGAGTTTCTCGGTGAGCGAGAATTCGTTTAAAGGCGGCCCTCCCCTCACTGCCATAGCTACACAATACCCTGAGCTGGATAACAAATCGCGCGTGCTCTCAAGGTGGGGGAGGCTGGACCCCTCTTTCCTTGCGTGAACTGAGCGTGGGTCACAGTGATGATAGACTTGATGTGGTGCATGTTACAGTGGCGTGTCGTCTCCGGAAGATACGCTAAAAAATACATTACCTACTGTCGTACTCATGGAAACGTGTCTTATGAAGTATTCATCATCCGAGGTTAAACGGCTCACTGGCTCACGTCTACATCATCATCTGAGACAGCAAAGCGTCGCCGGAGGCGGCAGTTCACTGCCGACAAAGTACGAGACCCTCGCACGGCAGTGAAGCCTGTAAAGCATCGTTCACCAATACCCTCCGCCCCCCCCCCCCCCATGTTCCTGACAACTACTCAGCAACACAATCAGCGCCAAGTAAAAATGCTCTCGAATTTAGAGAGCATAAGAATTGATTAGGTGCCCCCATAATTTATTCTGTAAAGCATCTAAACAATTTTATCTACTGTTATGGAGTCATGCCGAGAAGTGAACGGGAGTATTGAGCACTTTCTTTATTGCTCATTCAGTATGAACAAAAGGAAGCTGAAAAAGAAGAAAAAAAGGAAGAAAACGACAATAATTACAAATATAAGTTCCAGGCTTTTGCATCAGCCATGAACTTGCAATGAACAATCAGGAGATCAATGCATACACTGTCTTGCAAACCGCACCAAAAGAAAAAAGAAACAGCATCATGCCATCTATCGAGCAGCGCCTCCCCCCCCCCCCTCGCTTAGAAAAAAATAACTGGCCAGAAAATCGCGAGCCTGTGCACTGCATGCCGACCGCAATCTTCTCTTTATTTGTGACTGCACGCGCCAGGGCTTTAGTTCGCTGTCGTGCAGTGATTCTGTTACAAGTAGGGTTTAGCGCTTAGCATTAAGTCATTGTGGCTCGAGGAAACTACCCATTCGTATGGGCCCATGCATGTACGAGTTCTTATGGCTCACACTAAAAATTGGCAGAGGTTGAACCCGACTGAACCTAATAGAGGAGCGAAAGCAAAGCTGGCAGTTTTTATAGCGAAGAATATTGTGACGTCATTGCTACGTCATCCCATGGCGTCACTTCAGGCTCTACGAATATGAGGTCTGGAGGCCGAGGTCGAGAATGAAATGTCAAGGCCAAAAGTTGTGTGACAGCTGGTCAGTGGTCATTCTAGATGGTCATTAGATATACCCCCTGCATACTTTGTGTATCATGGATATGGTAGAAAAACTAAGTCCTAGTTTGACCTTGGTAGTTCTTTAAGGTCTAGGTTTTTAAGGTTTTTTCAAGGTTTTTTTAATCAGCGAATGTACCTCGTGCAGTAGTACCATCGCTGTAAAATCCTGTGGCTTTAGCAGCTGCACAGAAAGTCGTCGAAGAGAGAAACTTCACCAGCTACCACAGTACACTGCTGTGGATTGGTGGCTTACAGAGGCCGAGAGCGTAACGAGACTTCGAGCTAAGGTAGCAGCGACGCTTTGAAAGAGGAGAATGAAAAGTGCTAGCCATGTTACGTCTAACATACAGAAAATTCGCAGAGGTTCATAATCATTTTAGCCGCGTGTGAGGTGGATCACTAGGTGTGCTTTAGATGAAGTCTGCTGGATGTTCCTCATGGGCATAATAACGCGAACAGTGGCCTCCCTCAAGATGAGACCTTCCAGGGCTTCTGAAAACTAAATATTTTTACAATTTTTTCTGTCTGGTTGGGTGTGATGACTTATTATAAACTCTGAGGTATCTCCAACCAAAAACTTTAATTTAAAACCCAGCGTTTCGGAGCCAGAGCGGCTCCTTCTTCAGGGGTGACTGGGGCCAGCGGCTTGCGTCTTTATGTATGCATACAGGGGTGCAGGAGGTCGAAACAAGAAAAGCGGTGATGCGAAAGGCGCGAGGAAGAAGTGTAGGGGGTCGGGGGGAGGGGTTAAGGCTGTGATTCATGTTGTCTAGCTGGGCGGAGGCGGACTGTCCGCAGTCCGTCGTCAGTAACTGTCAGAAGGCAAATGGCCTGCTATGTCGAATTAGAAGGGTTATAAAACATCATCAGCACACAGCAGACCTACCGCTAGAGAGCACTGCTCTTCCATTTATCGTTTCTGTGGGTGTCCTCTCTCTTTAAGGTCATTCGCACTCGGGCATTCGGCGGTCAAGGCACGCAAGGTATTTCCAGAAGCCTCACAAGAAAAGCTAAGCAGGTTTGACATGGTGGCGGACTAGACGACTACGATTTGTACAGTGGGACGGGAAGGAGTGTTCGCGCCCGGTTAGTCCACCATCAAATCATCCTTTAACCAACTATCATCTAGACTCAGTCATCGGCTGGCCACCACATAACAATAAGTGCTGAAATTCGATTTATCTAGGTGGCATGTACAGTTCTCTTCAGTGGCGTTTCGCACTTCAATTAGTTTTTGCAACAATACTTCTCACTTTCAACTGCCTCCACTAGCTGTGTACAATACCGCATAAATCATACCAGTATTTCCAATCCTATGCATTAAAGGAATTCACCAATAAATTTGAAAAAAAAAAATAGTTGCGACAGCAACGTAGCTTTTGCTTAGCAGCAAGTTTTCTGAACTTACGGAAGAACTATGGTCTATTCATGATATTAAGGCTTCTGCGTTCTGTTTCATTTTGGTTCTTGCTTGCTATATGGCTTCCACTGTTCTTGTTTTCAGATGAGCTTGTTTTAATATTCCAGTAATAATAATTATTGTGATAAAGGCGTCGTCATCAACGGCAGATTTAAATCGCAAGCGTATAGATAGATTTCCCGACGCGAATCACCGAGGTCATGCTAGACCGCCCTTCACTTCGAAACGGCGGCACCCTGTCCTCCGTCTGGACGTCATGATTTCCAGTTTAGTGAGGGAAAACTTTTAAATTAAAGTTTATAGGCCTTATACATATATTTTTCCGCACGAAAACCGTTAACGCAGCAAGAAAGAGCCAGATAATAAGTTTTTGCCGAAGACAATATCTGATGATAGTTCAACTCAATTTTCGTTTTATCAAGCTTTTCAATGAAAACAAAAAGTAGTGCTAAAAACACCTGTTTAATGTTTTTAGGCGCGGATTCGAGGTGGTGCCTTTCTTCTCAAGATTCCTGCATGCTTACTTCGACAGGCCTTTTAAATGTCTAGATTTTTTGGCCCTGTTTTTTTACCGCGAACGCGATGTAATCGATACGAAAGCTCGACAGAACAGCCATTTGTCTCCAGAGATATATGGAATCGGCGCGTACAGATATTTTTTATTGGGGCAGTAAATTAAACCAGCGCTTTTTACACTGTCCTAAATTGAAAAAAAAAACACTGCTGTGGTAGTGTCGACTCGTGGTACTATTTTTTCCTTGGATAAGAGAGGGAGGGGAAAAAAGAGCTATACATCTTTTTTCGTTTTTGCGTCCCACATTGCGAGTTTTCGTCCTTATCTCGACATACGGCTGCATAAATTCAAGGAACGCAGCCCTATGCTACGACAGAGCTAATATAGCTGGCAATTTACGACCGCTGTACAGCATGATCACGTAACTCTTGACATTCATACATCCTTGCCATTCTAGTGCCGCTTCAGGATGGCCTCTCCGTTAAAAAAGGCATTTTCATTAGGATTTAAGATAACTGTTGATATTATTGTAGACGCTATGTGCTTATCATTCGATATTCGCAGTTCAAACCCGAAAAAAAGAGTCAGACAGAGAACAGCGGGATTCAACTTACTTTTGTGTTAGCTTATTTAGTATCGTTTTCTTTTGAGCAATGAAAATGAATCCTAAGAATGGTACGAATGCATCGACAACTCACGCAAGAGTGGAGCAGTCGCCGGAATATGAAATATTTCTTGAGGCCATGTAGCTTAATATAAAGTTTTGTCTTTATGAGTCTCTGTGGAGCAGCGGGAAAAGTTGAACATGGGGAAAGAAAGGGCACATTTTGCATCGTCGTATACATGA